>JZKD02S1754880.1:183279-213948 GCA_000966675.3 Picea glauca
AAACACTAATATAATTCATTGAGCAGTAAAATGCTAAAGAATTCATTATTCCAATCATCACTATTTATAAGCATGAGAAAATAACTAGGCCTATAAACCCAAAATCCCTATTTCCTTATTTATTTTTATCAATTCATATCCTTTTTAAATACATAAGAAACCCATCTAAAAATCACAAGTATTATGACCAAGAATAAGTTATGTGGAAGATGTATATATCCTCTAGAAAAAAATCTGGAGTCAACAAAAACTAACAAAAACTAGATAGTAGATGCATATATTCTTCAACGAAAACTATGTACTCAAGATAATCAAAACCATATTACTCAAACTCCATACTTGTTAATAACATCAATTGACAAAATTCTTAAGTATTCAAATGTAGAGCTCATTTGTGACAACTGAAACCATATTGTGAACAAAATCCAAAGGATTGCATGGATTTTCCAAGCCCTAAAATTAATTTTTCCTTATATGTTATACATACAAGAAGAAATAATTCAGGGTTGGCATAGGTCACACCAAGGTGACCTTAAATGTTTCCCATGCAAGTGGAGATAAATAGGAAAAAACAAATTCAATAATGAAACTATGATTTAGTAATTTACAACACTAAAAGAACCAAAGGGGGGCGAGGGGGATTCTACTAGTATTTTTAGTGATGAAATAAATATAAAGGGTGGCACAACAGAGTTCTCCAATAGGTTACAATAAAATTGCTTTCAGAAGTTCACTATTATGCATCCACAAAAAACAACATACCAATGATACATTAACATAAAACCCATACCAAGAAAAAATTAATAATAGGGAGGCTAGGAAGCCTCATAAGAATGTATGCAACAACTAATAACTAAACAGAGGAATTGTGCTGAAAATTTGTGCCACATGTGGTATTTTGTCTTTCACAAATTCAATTCATTGTTTCAACAATTACTAGAAAGAGGTAGAAAAAAAATTATAATTTTTACCTTGTCTAAGTATTAAATAAGATGGACACAAATATCAGTTGCACCAACTACCTTGAACTAATTTTGTTACTCCTATGACTACCAATTCTTTTACACCACTTCCCAATAGTTTTGTGCATGCCAATTTGACATGCACAATAGCCATAGGGCTTATGTACATGCCAATTTGTCATGCAGAACAACCCTATGGTTGTATTTCATGCCAATTTGGCATGCAAAACAACCCTATGGATGTTTTTCATGCCAATTTGTCATGCACAACAACCCTATGGTTGTTTTTCATGCCAATTTGGCATGCAAGACAACCCTATGGATGTTTTGCATGCCAATTTGGCATGTACAGAATCCACATGGATGTTGTGCATGCCAATTTGGCATGCATAACAATAATTACTAGAAAGAGGTAGGAAAACAATTAGAAGTATTACCTTGTCTAAGTATTAAATAAGGACACAAATATCCTTTGCACCAACCACCTTGAACTAATTTTGTTTCTCCCATGACTACCAATCCTTTTACACCACTTCCCAATAGTTCTAGGAATCAAGATGCAATTGCTTTCACAAGTTCACTACTATGCATCCAGAAAAAACAACATACCAATGATACCATAACATAAAACCCACACCAACAAAAAATAAATAATAGGGAGGCTAGGAGGCCTCGTAAGAATGTATGCAACAATTAATAACTAAACAAAGGGATTTTGCTCAAAATTTGCTCCACGTGTGATTTCTTTTCCTTCACAAATTCAATTCATTTTTTCAACCATTAATAGTGAGAGGTAGGAAAACAATTATAAGTCTTACCTTGTCTAAGTATTAAATAAGAACAAAAATGTCCTTTGCACCAACCACCTTGAACTAATGTTTTTTCTCCCATGACTACCAATCCTTTTACACCACTTCCCAACAGTTTTCTGCATGCCAATTTGGCATGCACAACATCCATGGGATTCTATGCATGTCAATTTGGCATGCAAAACAAACCTATGGTTGTTTCCCATGCCAATTTTGCATGCACAACAACCCTATGGATGTTGTGCATGCCAATTTTGCATGCAGAACAACCCTATGGATTTTGTGCATGCCAATTTGGCATGCACAGAAGCCACAGGATTGTTGTGCATCCCAATTTGGCATGCACATCAATAATTACTAGCCAGGGGTAGGAAAACAATTAGAAGTCTTATCTTGTGTAAGTATTAAATAAGGACACTAATATCATTTGCACCAACCACCTTGAACTAATTTTTTTTCTCCCATGACTACCAATCCTTTTACACCACTTCCCAATAATTCTAGGCATCAAGATAAAATTTCTTTTACAAGTTCACTACTATGCATCCACAAAAACAACATGCCAATGATACCATAACATAAAACCCACACCAACAAAAATTCGATAATAGGGAGATTGGGAGGCCTCGTAAGAATGTCTGCAACAACTAATAACTAAACAAAGGAATTGTGCTCAAAAATTGCGCCACGTGTGGTTTTTCTTCCTTCTCAAATTTGAATCAATGTTTCAACAATGACTAGCCAGAGGTAGGAAAACAATTAGAAGTATTACCTTTTCTAAGTGTTAAATATGAAGGACACAAATCTCATTTTCACAGACCACCTTGAACTAATTTTGTTTCTACCATGACTACCAATCCTTTTACACCACTTCCCAATAGTTTTGTGCATGCTAATTTGGCATGCACAACAAACCTATGGTTGTTGTGCATGCCAATCTGGCTTGCACAGAAACCAAAGGGTTGTTATGCATACCAATTTGGCATGCACAACAACCCTATGGATGTTGTTCATGCCAAATTGGCATGCAGAAAAACCACATGGCTATGTAATGACCCCCGTCGTTACGACCACAAGAAGCACAAGCAAGTGCAATTTTCTTTTTGTTTTAAGTAGGATGGCAATCAATGACAAAAATTAATCAACAAAAATTGACGACGAACACAACTTAGGAATTCAGGCAACAAACAACAACGACCCAACATACTAGCACATCATGCAACTAGATGAAACATGTGATAATCAATAGACAGATAAAAATGGCTACCCGCTCGACACAAGCAAGACAATGACTACAGACTAAAGGAAAACATCAACGACTTGACACATCGGCTTCAATGACCAGTAACTAGAACCCTCTATGGCGCGTAAAACCAATCGCATTAAGGTGTTACAGAACCAAGTACCAACATCAATTACAATGAACAATACACCCACATCAAGACTCCGGCCAGGTTATTATTCACATCTATCCATCAGGGTGTGCAATGATCCCCTCATGCATAATCATGTCGTCACAAGGAAATTGGCATGACAGTAGCCATGATGCAACATAACATATCTATACCAATAATCCAAGAAAAATCTAACGTGCTAGGAGACCAATTTAACTGTCATAAATACAAGAAGACTATATTCAAGCACCCAATCAACAAGTCAACAAGACGCAAGGGAAATCTAACTACTATACAATCATACATCACATTAAATTTATGACGCAACAAATTCTAATGCAAAAATACATCAATTAAAGGATGTGATTATCCATTGATGAAATATTCCCTCGAGAATCCATTCTACAATAACATGCTATATATTAATAAGAAGTCAACAATCAACATATATTTACCCTGACCATTTAAAAGGAAAAGAAAGGATCGAGATTAGATTAAGTTAGCAGTATGTAGGGATACCATGCTAACATTCATTTGTTACTAAATTGTTGTTTATAAAATATATGAAATCATAGAGTTAAATATGAAATCACTGTGTAATTATCAATAAGATCCATACCTATATGATATCGTTGTGTGTATATCGTTGTGTAAATAACCATAACTATTTGATAAATAAATATCATTGTGTAAATAAAAATATGATCCATATGTTTGTTGTGTAACTATATGATCCATATGATCCATAAATATCATTGGGTAAATAACAATATGGATGAAATTTATCGATATCATAATAATATCGTTGTGTGAATAGCATTTATTGTCAACAATATTAAAATCACCATCCATGATATTGAATCGCTATCCATAATATTAAATATCTATCCATAATGCTATCAATCAGTGTGTTGTCAATCAATAAAATCATTGACTAATAATGCTACCAATCAATAATGCTATCATTCAATATGCTATCAGTATGCTAAAAATCGTTGTCCAACACAGGTAGCTCTCTAACAATAATCATTTAGGGGAAATCACTATATGGAAGCTGGGAAAATCACCCAGAAAATCATGGTGTGAATGTCGTGTAAAGGTTGGGTAAATTGTTGTCTAAAAAAGGAAAATTGTAGAGTAAAATACAATCACTATTCAAATGCAATTCAATCACAGGAGAAAAACAAGATCATTGTGTTTATATTCTCTATGTATAGATTCATATGTAGATTCGTTGTGTAGAGATTTGTTGTATATTATGCAGGGAGCCAAGGTGATCAGAGATTAATCAATAATAAAAAAACGCAGAGTTAAACATTCATGGATTAGTCATTCAAAACACATAGTTTAAACACTCAAGGATTAAACATTCAAACATAGAGTTTAAACATTCAGGTTTTAATCACTCCAACGTAGAGTTTAAACATTATGGGGTTGATCATTCAAATTGCATGGTATATACAATTAAATTGCATGGTATATACAAAATCACATGGTAAATAACAATGGTATATACAAAATCACATGGTATATACATGAAATAAATCGTTGTCAAAAATATATACAAGATACACAACATCAATTATAACGCAGTCACACACAGTCATACACTCGATGTCACACACAGTCATAATTTGTTGTCTATCTTATATTAGATAAAAATGCAGTGATAGGTTTTCTTACTCACAGAGATGAATTGAAATCGCATAGTTAATTTATGAGTTTGTTTAAGAGCAGGGATAAATGGAATGCAGAGATAAATTGACACAGATATAAATTCAATGTAGAGATTAATCACCACAAGAACACTCAAAGATAATCAATCACAAGAAACACATAGATTTATCATTCAAACGCAGATATTTATCAGAGTTTAAACACTTAAAAACATAGAGTATAATCAGAGTTTAATCAATCAAGACGCAAAGAACCAAAACAATTCTGAGAATCAATGCAAAGAAACAGCGATGGTGGAATGAAGAGAATAAATACTTAGGAGAGACTTATTGTTGGGCATATAATGATCCTATAGTTATTATCCATGCACAAGAAAGAAGAAAATTTGAATCTAAGTCTTTGAACACTAGAGTGATGACCGTTGATTCGGCTCCTAGCCGACTACTCAGACACAGACTAATAACTTAAAGGATCACAAAACAGAGGATAAAACACAATCTGCATCCAAGTCTTCTCCGTGGATAAGCAAATAATGGAATAAAGGTGCAATCAAGGAATAAATAAAATGCAGGCGAGAGATACAAGAATGTAAGCAAGGTTTGATTATGGGGCTCATTCTTAGCCAAATGCAAAGACAGTAACTGAAAAAATAAAGGATAAAGTGGATAGCAAGGGTTCTTACTGAATATATTAAGCGACAATGGGATTACAATTACCGTAGGAATGCATATGCAAGAAAACTCATGGCAATGAAATGTTCAACCGAGTACAGAAAAATAAACATGTGAAAATTAAATTCATTGCAAGTACCAAATTTAACATGCGTACCTTATCCAAATGTGAATTGTCTGAATTCGTTGTCTCACGTGCACTCCATCCAACTCTCTCTTTCTAACCGATGTGACCTCACCCGTACCTCCCAACCAACGCTAGGGGTACTCTTCTTCCCCTTGAGCCCCCCGAGCCTCAAAGAGGCCACACACACAATAACAAAGAATGCTAGCACCCAGCTCGCCTCGCAAGGTCGAGCTACCACTTGTTACCCAAGATGGGTATACCAACTCCCATAAGAGAAAGTTCAGTCAAGATAAAATTTCAGCAGCCTAACATTACGCAAAAATATGTGATCCACACTCCTCCTTCGCCATCGTTTTTATAGAGTTTTCTTAGTCATTATTTTCCAAAAATTCTCATTAGATTCCTTTTTAATTAATTTAAATAGGAAAAAAACCTCCCCCGTACACATGTCGCCCAATCCCCTAGTTGCACTAGAAAATCAATTTTATTAATTAATTAAATATTCCTATTTCCCTCATCCACCTAAGAGTATTCCTAAAAGCACTCCTCGATGTCGCAAAATTCCCTTACAGTTCTTAAATGACTTATGCCCTACTTCATTCCTAGTTGAGTTCAGAAATAGAAAGTTCCAAAGGCAAGAATTCCTTACTAAGTTAGACATTCATCTTTTTCTTTACATTTTCCCTTTTCTTTAACTTTCCCTTTTTCTTTAACTTTCCTATTTCTTTTAAGTTTCCCCCTTTTTCATTTTTAACTAAAAAAAAATAAATTTAGCAAGTGTAGATAGAACAACCATTTACCCTTTTTCCTTTTTAATTAAAAAATAATTTATCAAGTGTAGATAAAAACAACCATTTACCCTCCTTTCTTTTTAACTAAAAATCAAATTAACAAATGTAGATAAAAACAACCATTACCCCCTTTTTTTTTAAATTTAATCCTCCAATATAAAAAAAATTAATTTAATAAATAAAGTTTGAATTTCTTTACCCCCTTCTTGTTATATGTCTAATTATTTTTGTTCAGAGGTTCTGCTTAGACCTAGGTTTTAAATTCATTAGGTTGGGAAATGGTTCTTAAGGGAAAAATTAGTCATTAAACTTTACTTATCACATCATTCATTTTAAGGCCAACTAGGTCTATTCACTTACCAGTTAAAATCACGACGTGCCCTTCAAGATGCACTACGTGCTCCAAGGGTGCCACTTGCCTCTTTTCATTTTCCTTGAACGACGTGCCCTTCAAGATGTACTATGTGATCCAAGTGTGGCATTCACCTCTTTATGTTTTCCTTGCGCGTCGTACCCTTCAATACGCACTACGTGCTCCAAGGGTGCCACTCTCCTCTTGAATGAATTTGGTAGATGTCAAACCCCTAGAGTCAATACTCCACCAGGTGATATTATGGGAGACTAAGGGCCTCTAAGGAATAATGACACTTCCTTATTATGCACCCCTTAGAATCATTGTGAGTGACTTTCACAGTCCACCCTCACAACATCATGGGTCTTCTCGAACTAGGTAATCGTTAACCTATAGTTCCATCCACAGCGAGAGTGCTAGTAGGCTATAGCAGGGATACTGCAACACCTCTCCCTTAATGGATCTGGTTGTCATGCGAGACCTCTCTACTCCAAATGTGAGTCTATTCAGCAAGCTATCACTAGCCTTCATCCATCAACGAATCATGTCATCAATAGTAATCAATCATGGTAATATATAATCATATGTACATATGTCACATCAACAACATTCAAACCCAACATTCCACTCCCTGACTCGATTCAGATTCCAAGGGGTTTCATCGATGCCTCTGCATCCTCAATGTCCAAATTCCTGCACCTCGGGAGAACCCAGTCAATAGCACCTGCCTATGTAAATACAACGAAATAGCATTTCATCAAATCCATAATATCCCATAACCATAATCAAAATGACCAATAGTATAATAACCCAGATCACATGCACACAAGTTTCCTCAAAGAATAAGTTCACTCAGTGCACGCAAGAGCGAGATGTTACACTATTGTTCATGTCAAATTTGGCATGCCCAACAAACATAGAATGAAGCACTATACTTATCATCTATCAACAACGTAAACTTTTAAAACATTCATGATTTAGTTTATTTCCTGTCAATAATGGGTGGGAAAAAACATGATTTTTAGGATTTGTATTATGTCCTTGTCAATCTAGTGTTCACCATTTTTACTAATTATCATATCCATGTTTTACCAAAAAATATAATGAATTGAGGTTCTCAATAGCTAGAGAAAATAATGAGCCCCCCAAAAGAAACTTTTCTAAAACAAGAAGATAATCATATCAAGTATTCACCATTTTTACTAATTATCATAGCCATTGTTTACCAAAAAATATAATTAATAGAGATTCTCAATAACTAGAGAAAACGATTAGGCCCCAAATTTTTTTTTTTTTAAACAAGAATATAATCATATCAAGTAGCATTTTGAAACCAGAACATAAGATTTAAGTATGATCATTATTCATGTCAACATTTAAATATGATATCACCATTAAGTGGTGTTGGTCTCAAAATTAACATTTAACTCCATACTTCAACTCTAACACATCGCTCAGATATATCTCTTCATACCTAAAAATAAAATAAAAATAAAAATAAAATAAAATAAAATTTCTCAAATTTTAAATTTTAAATTTGTAAATAAAATGTATCTAGAAATTTCAAATAAAATGTACATATACCCTTTTAGATAAATAAAAAAATTTGTGATTAAAGAAAAATTGACATACGAAAATTGTTGAAGTTTTCTCTTCCAAAATCCATGTGCTTCTTTTCTACCAATAATTTAAACATCATTGTAACAATAAAGAGAAAAACCAATAACACATGTTAGCATATACTTTATTAGAAAATATTTTAAAGATATTTAACTTTATTAAATAAAAATGAGAAAGGATAACATACCCAAGAAGATCATCAAGATTAACATAACCATGTGAGAAATAATAATATACCCAATCAGAGTTACACAGATCTAAGATTATTGCTCTCTCTAAATATTATACTTTTTTGGAAACTTTTTTAAACCAAACTGGCATCACTTCCAAAATAGTTACTCCCCATATTAAGCCATTCTTTGCATAAATATTTAATTTTATTTTATAAAAAAATTATGTTTCAATGTTTTGACTTGAAGGGGCTTTGCAGCTAGGAGAAATCCTAGTCGTGGGCACCCACTTCTTGTAGCTCTCTTCCGGTGATGTCTCTCTCACAACTAGAGATAACCATATTCTCCCATCTCTCTCTATCTTCTGGCGTGGTCTCTCTCTCCTGCTATTTGTTGTTGACTTCTCCCGACTGGATACTCTTGGCTCCTCACGCAGCGAGTTGTCTCCCGGTGGTGGACTCGAGATACTTTATTTTCACTTTGACTTGTTGCAGGCTCGAATGGTGACAAAACCCATATCCTTTTGTATTTGGGTCTTGATCTATTCGACGCTCGTATCCTATGCTTGCATGGTCATTTCATGGATGCTAGCTCTGGGAGCGTGTCCGGTTATGGTTTCGAGATAAAATCCTTCTTTTTGGCTGCTCCTGTGAGGGTGGTTCCTAGTTTTTCTCATATTTTTTTCTCCTTGCAAGGTCCTTACTTTATATTTCTCCATTTTTGGGTCAATTCTTTTGGTTTCTTCAATTTTTTCAAGGTTTGATGTATGCTCATATCTGGCTCCCTTAGGTGGTTGTTGATGTTTTTTTCTATATGCAGGGGATACTGCTAGAACTTTGAGGTCCTATCCTTTGGCATGTGGTGCATCTCCATCACTTTGAGGTCCATGGAATGGGCGTGCAGTTCTAAGTCTTTTTGTTGTTGGTTGAGGTCTTCATCGACGTGGTTGCCTTCTGGTTATGCTAATGTGAAGGTTTTCATACCTATCTGACCTAGTCCATCTAACCACCATGGTTTGTTTGGATTTTCTGTTTGGAGTATTAATATTTGATGGGATCTCTTATACCGATTTTTTGTCCTATTAGGGTTTTCTATCAACTCCTGTTTTTTCATATTTTTGGCTCTCCAGCCAGTTACTTTGTGTCCCTTTGGGATTTTCTACCCAGTGTTGGGTCGTTCTTTTGGAACCTACTGAATGTAATTTGGTTCTCTTTGGATGAATATAATTATGCTTTTTTCTGAGGAAAAAAAAAACAAATGCTCTTTTAACATTGCCTACATGATCTAAACAAAGTAAGATCATATCTAGCAAATTTTTAAAGAGAAAAATTGTGTTCTTGGTAACCAATTTTAGTGTTCAAAGTTAGATAATACCATGAAAATAAATTCTCTTGTGTATGGAGAAATTTCAAAAATCTCCATATTAATCCATTCTTCCAAGAAAATAGTTATCTCGTCTTCTACAGTGGAATAGATGTTCTCACATAATCAAATTCCATTTCAAATTAAAGAACTCACAAATCTCCATATTAAGCCATCCTTCCAAGAAAATACTTATCTCTTCTTTCCGTGGTGCAATAGATGTTCTCATATAATCTTTCATGTACATGTAGAAAACACAAATCTGTACATATATTAAGTCATTCTTCAAAAACCATTAAAATCTTTCATATTTCTACGTTGGATGTATTCATATTACATATAATCAAATTGTCTTTGAAATATGCCTTAATCATGATCTAAACATAAGTAGATCATGCACGTACATAGCTTATTTGTAAATCTACAAATGTTGGTTTGTGGTTAGTAAGCAATTAGTTAATATTTTGACAATAACCCAAAAAGAAATTCACTTTGTTGTATGCAGAAAACACAAATCTCCATATTATACCATTCTTGGACAAGAAGGCAAGGAATGCAGTACAAGAAAATTTACAATCTTCCCCTTTTCTAATGTGGGATAGAGTCTATTCTCAAATAATCAAATGGTCAAGTTCAAAATTTCCTGCATCATGATCTAAAGTTCAAACATATAAATAAGAACATGAATAAGGTCATGTAATCATATTTTTAAATCTAGAATAGTTCGGGTTGAATCATGATATAATATTAAATAAGATCGGTATCCAAGTTAATTTAGAATATTCCCTCTTTCTGATGTCAGAGATCTATATTATTTTCTCATATAATCAAATGCTAGATTTCATAATTAGGTATGCATCATGATCTAAACATAAATAAGATTGAATGTACCATTTTAGACAAGAATAAGCTTATATAAGAGTTCTATATATTTCAAAATGATTGATCGAAGCATTGAGAAGTTATATAGACACTAATTGAGTAACCCTTCTATGAATATGAAAGGCTTAGTTAAAAAGTTGATCAAACATAAATTTGAAAAAAGTAAAAAAAAATATGCATATTCAACACAAATAACATTGAACACTTATATATAAAATGCACAACATAAAAACAAACTAAAACTCACTAATATGCAATGCACATACATTTAATTAGGTATTATCATGAATAAATGCATCCTTCTCAAGTATGGATGCATCCTCCTCAATCCCAGTCTCCCGTACTCTCTTCTCCACATTTCCCTATAACACATTTCAAATTTGTACATTTGAAAATTAAATTTAAATGATTTTAACACATTAAATTTTAGTTTTAAATTTTGAAACATGTAATACCTGTGATGTGAGAACCTGAATATCATCAATCACACTCAAGAGGATGGAATTTTCATGGTCATTTGAGTCATAGTCTTACCCAACATACCCTAAGATTCAATAAATTATATATTGTGTAAGACATTTTTCTTTTAAATTAATAATTTAAACGACATTGCAATTTTCATATATAACTAAATTTGTTTTCAACATATAATGATACCTGTGAACTCCCACCCTCTTCAAACTCTCCCAGTGAGAATTGGGACAAGCCTGCCCAAGTAATGGGAGACATAATAGGAATATGTGTTCGCATTAATACAAAAACATAAATTTCGTGTATGTTGATTATTCAACAAGTTCTGAAGATTGGATAACTAAAGTGGATATTTTTAAGCACATACCTGATTCAACCCTTCCAAATTTAAACTCTATGAATCAAGTCCCCTATTTACTAGAGATTCATTTAAAAAATTACCAAACTGCAATGAATCACGATAACAACCCAAATATTTTTAAGGATACAATGATATGTATCTAGATATAGAACTACAAGAAAACTATCCTCAAATGCATGAAACATTTACTAACTATAACACATACCAATCCGGTGTTTAGTTCATCATTTTGAATTAACTCCTTCAAACCATTATGGAAACATTTTTCATACTCCTGTATATCCTCTATGGCCATGGAATCTATCTCCTCATATGTTTCGTAAACAAAATTGACTCGAGAATTGGATTCAACTCTCTGATGGTTCAAACCAACATCAACACCATAAGAAAATTGATTCTAATTTTTTTTTATTTTTATTCTTGGCCTCCTTGCCAACATCCTATGTAGCTCGCATATTAGAATGTGAGGAAAATGTCCATGTTGGATGAGATACCAAAGGTCATGGAGGCCTTTGTAATCTACATTTTGATATGTTCATTTCCAATCATATGTTTGTCCTTTACCAACCCCATAATAACTGGACGATAGGCTGGTATAATTAGGGTGTATGCCCATGAAAAACTATTCATAAAAGATTTTATCAAATTAATGTGGAACCTCATCATTCCATGACAACTTCCCATACACTACCAAAAAATCTATTATAAAGGTGTCATGTTATGTTGGGATGCTTAAAACATTGCACCGTCGACATATTTCTCTTTGGCCCCTCTTTGAAATTGAACATATAAATTGAATATTATTTTGAAACTCTACGTTTTATCTTGGAAAACGAGACTCATCCTTAGTGTAGCAAAGCATAGGAAAATGGTTGTGTCCCACTCTTCAAGAATAATCAGTGAAATATAGCATGAGACTAGGGATGGAGGGAAATAATGAGTAAAAACTAATATGTTTTGTACTCGTTATCCCTGACCTAGGGCACAATTTTTTCCATCACCATCAAAATCCTAAACCTGTGGTTCTAATCCATCACCATCAAAATCCTAAACATGTGGTTCTAATCCAAGGTTCTAAACCTAGATGGTGATGCAATATGAAAGAAAGCTAATTTAACTAGTACCTTATAGAATATTAATATATAGGATATATGAACTTGCAAATTACTAAAAGAACTTTAATAAATGCATCTAATAAAATTGAAACAAGGAAAAATAACATAAAAGAATGTATTGGTATGAGTTTCATCTTTTTCTAAGGGCATGGCCAAGCCTTGATTTGAATTGGAACGCATTTCAATAATTATGTTTTTATATTATTTTGGGTTGTAGTGCTAATTTTCATTAGAATAAAATCTATCGACAATCAAGGAACACATAACATCATGGAATCATTGGAATGGATACATCCTCTACCCCACCCACGACCCTAGGAATATCTTCCATTTTCATTGGGATTAACACATTATTTGATCTCCAATTTTGTATTTTGAACACAGTGTTTGATCTCAGAATCAGACTATGAATAAGGGATTAACTATGAGTAAACATAGTTGAATCATTATGGTAAAATAGCTACTACTTAGTTAATATCAACAAGTTCAATATGTTTGTAACTAGTACTGTTGTTTCCATTGAATAGACTGAATTGAGTGCTAGTATTGAGATAAGAGTGAATAAGGCTTGGTTCAATGGGCTTGTACAAATCTAAGACCTATGTGTTTACTTGTCATATTGATTAGTAGTAATGATTATGGGAATAAGGTACGTGGAAACAAGCTTAGAAGGAGTTATGTTAAGTTCATGTATAGAGTGTGATTAGTCTATTGTGTAAAAAATACTACAAAACTATAAGCTTTAATAGGGAATATGAATATGGTTGATGGTATCTTAGATTAGTATGGGATTTATTAGGAAGATACAAGATAAGAAAAGTAATCAATGGGCTTAATTAGAAGGTTTAGAGTGACTGTAATGCTTAGTACGATGTTTATGTAATGAATACATATTGTAATTAGAGATGTATTCCACATAAGTTGAGTTGTGTAATATAAAAGTAATACATATATGATTATTATGGAAACACTTATACACTTATCCAAGAAGCAGAGAGTAATAGTGAAACCAGTGTATTGTATAGAATGTTGTGCAAGTAATCATGCTCATACTCTTATTTATGATAGGTTTACAGCTATCTAGTATTCCCTTTTATATGATTAGTATCAATATTGATTGGATATATCCGTAATAAGTAAACGTAATAACAATGATTACTAGTTAATAGGGTATAACAGGCGCTCTATACTTATACTAGTTATAACATTGAAACCATTACTATATGTATGGATTATAGGAAAATTTAGCCATAGTAAGTAAGGTGTAAGCAACATATTATCCATAATCAAGCATAGATGGAATCCCATTGCTTAATACAACGTCAAAATCTCTAAATATGGAGTCTACCATTACTCTGTAAGCATTGTCAAACCGAATAGGATGAATAAGGCTAGACAAGTTGCCTCATAATAACATAGTGTTGTGTATGCCAATTTTCATCACAGTGAAGAAATGGAATAAAATACAAGAAATAAATAAAACAATGACCATTATGTTTATTTAATTTGATGCCAATGAAATATAAATGTCAAATTTATTTGATATTAAAAATGGTAATGAGTGGATTTTCAACTTCAAATAAAACAAATAAAATTGGTATGTAATTGTGCCAGAAATGGAAAAACTAAATAGGTAACTCTACAAATAAAACAATCCTTACAAGGTTTAGTCCAAAGGTATGGCTATAAATGAATTGAAATTTACCAAAGATATGACTTTACTCAGTGGATATGAATTGTATGGATTGGACAAATGTCAGATTTTTTGAAAGCGTAACTCACATTGCTACACACAATCCAAGATCAATATGTACAAGTTATAAAGACTAACATCCCACTCGCTATGTATAAATAAGAAATGTTTAACTTCTATCAATCAACCCTTAAATATGAAACTTTCTATTGATAATATCCTATGGCATGGGAGTCAACTGAAGACACCATAGTTATTAATTCGATACATTACAAAATTTTAGAAGATTATATGATTTAAGTGGGATGTATGAGGCTCAATAGATTCTCATAAAATTGGATCTTGTTGTATTTATTAAACTAAAATTAATACTATTATCTATCTAATAGATTGGACTCCTAATGCCAGCTCCCAGACTAGACTCTTACTGTTAGTTCTCTATCAAACTACCAGTGACATGTTTATTCATTTATTCTTGATTTCTAACACATATCCTCTACCATGTTAAGGTTTGTTGCGATCCAACTAAAGACACACATTCTTCTTATTTTGGTACATTGATTACATTAAAAAAATGGACAAATTGTATGTTGAAAAGAAACTCATATATTTAGATTTACAAATTGAATCGAGGGCTTAGATGAAAGAGGTTGATGAAGAGGGTGAAGGTGGATTCAGGGTGAACTAAAACCTTAGGCCATCTTAGCTAAATAAGATATGATCCTGACAGTAATCCTCACAAAGTAAAAAGGAATGGAAATATTTTCTTTTCTTCTTCTAGTCAAATAATATGGAACACTTTACATATTATCTACAAACCTCTATAAAAAAGAAACAATCACACACAAATTTGGGAAGGAGGTAGGTTTTTCTATTAAAGAGATATACCCTAATATAGGTGTAATTCTCATCATTAAAATAATCATCCTTTCTTGTGTCGAAGTTTTAGGTTTCCATGGTCAGGTGCTTAGGTTTCCATGGTCATGTGCTTAGGTTTCATACTATTTTTGAAATTTTCCAATTGGTGATGAATTTCATTTGAAATAATATCACCTAATCAAAGAATATATTTGTATTAAATCTGCATTATATGACATATAGAGCATACATAGGTACCTTAATGATAGAGACCTTGTATCAGTTGAAAATTGTTTTGAAACAATTCTCAATATACCACTCTACTTGTTTCAACAAATTTACCAGATATGAATTGAAATTTACCAGTAAATATGAATTGAAATTTACTAGCAGATATGAATCTATCACTCCACTCGGAAGATATGAATTGAAATTTACCAATAGATATGAATTGAAATGGATATAAATATATGACTCTACTCAGCGAAGAAAAAGAGTAAGAGTTGAGTAAGATTCAAGAGTCCATCTCCAATTCCAGTTGTGACCAACAACAACCACAACCAACGCCAACCGCTCCCAACAACAACCGTGACCAACACCAACCACAACCAACAGTAACCACAACCAATGCCAACCATGACCAACAAAAACCACCAACCTCTCATGCACCAGACTCTCAGTAGTTCAAAAAAGGGTGCACTAACCGATGTGCAGGAAATATATAAAAACATTTTCTGTCAAAAGTTGTTTTCAGACCAAAGTATTCTTTCAACCAAAAATATGATACACGATGAAAAAAAATGTCTCGATAATAAGTTTTCAGATGAAAGAGTCTTTCAAATGAAAATATGTTACCGGATTAAAAAATATCTTCGGATAATATGGTACAAAAAGATTGAGCTCGTCATCATGGTACCGTTCGATTTGACGTCTAAAGATTCGGCCAAAACATTTTTCAGCCAAAAATACTTGACTTTTTTCCGAAAGAATTAATAGTTTGATCGAAAAAAGGTCTCTAGGAATTTTGGAGACCCGATTTTCACAAAAGTGTTACCCACCTTCATGAGTTTACCCTTGTGTAAGTAATAAGACTTCCTGCATAATTCATTTCTAGTTGAAAAACATACTGGGGGTTATAGTACAAAATTTGCAGTGGATTACGCCCTATCATATAGTGTTGCAGAGAGAAATTTATTTAAGGGTTGGAGTGGAAGTTTTATGAAAGGATTGGGTACCTAGATAAATATTTTGTTGTGTGACAAAGGTCTGATGACAATGGAATCTGACTGTGAAGGGGTTTCGTGTAGATAAGGAACTATAGCTTGACCAAGGGATGGTATGAAGGTACGAAATAATGAAGAATGAAATGAATAAGGAAGGGAGGGACTAAGGATGCAGAGAAATGAATAAGGTGTATCATAAGAGGAAGACAAATTTGGATTATTGCACAGTGGAAGAAGGTACAAGATGTTGAAGAATGGGGTCGAGAAAGGAGAGTTGCATAGTGAGTATGAGTGGAGAGGACCCTACACAGTAGTCCATATCATAGAGATACTACATATATAAGGAGAAGGGGAGGATTCTGAGTGCAATACCATAATAGAAGAACTGATAATTCCTACTCAAGTTGAATACTCTGTCGAATCCACAACCGTGTGTGTGTCACCGATATCTAAGGTAACATTTGAGGATTTTTCAAAATCACTTATAGATAGTAGAGGAAGTCGGAATAGTAGTATTAAGATTAATGGGTGAAATTCGTCGATTTAGGGTCATCCATCATCGTTGAGGGTAGGTACTACACAAAACAACATGGAAGGGTTAGAAAACACATTGATATTTCCTGAGTTCCAGGGAGTTGGGTCGGAGGACCCATAAAAACATCTATTTGTATGTGAGATAATTTGGGTTGAAAATAATGTCCAGGATGAGTATACCAAGATTTCACATTTGGAAACAACATTTAGAGGCGGTGCATTGGTCTAGTACATGCAACTGCAAGGTACTACACCTATAGTTCAAGCAAGGACATTGGCAGAAATTACACAAGCATTATTGAAAGAGTTCAAGAAGTCGAAGTCTGAGTCGAAGTACATTACAGAGTTGAAGGAAATGAAACAGGTGCAGACTGAATTAGTTTGGGACTATGATCAAAGATTTAAATATGCGATGGTTAGGTTGAAATTCTATATTCTCGATCGACAACAAAAATAATGGTTTATTGCAGGACTATTACCACACATTCGTTACTCATTGATACCACAGAAGGTTGTTTCATAGCCTGAAGCTTTGGAGATTATGAAGAAACTAGAACCATATCTTGAAGGAGATGGTGGGGGGATGGTGCAAGTCCAGACACAATTAGTTTCCTTTATCAGAGCTTGCAAAAGGAGAGAAGAACCAGGAACAAGTTTGGTGCACCAAGTGTAGGACTTAAGGCCACCATAAGGACATATGAAAATCCTTTGTGCATTTTTAAGAAACTAGACCACTAAATCCATTATAGGGAGGAGGGTACTATGAAATATGTAAAAAATGTGGCTATTATCCACCTAATTGTCCATTACTGCAGAAATAGAAAAGTATGCCAAAGAATTTATTTTGTAACTTTTGCAAGTCAATCGGGCATGAAGAGAAGGATTTGCACGCATTCAACTTGATGAGAGAGCACACTTTAGATATGTATAGAATTTAGGAGGAAACTTCTATGACAGAAGGAGGTGGTCACAATATAAAAATTAGAGAGGCTTTAATCTAGTAAATCAAGGAGGGTATGTGACGCAGATCCCCTTACCCTCGGGCCGATATCCACACAGGATTGATCTTCTTCGAATCCGCAAAATCGAATTAGTTCTTTCGAGCCCTCACTGGAACCCCACGAATTCGATCCACAGGTCCTTCACGAAAACTCCACCAGCACAAGAAATGCACCAGGTGTGAGTCTTCACCTCCACACGACCACCAGATATGATCACGACCTTTTCCAAAAAGGGATTTCGTTTTTTGCAACTTCGTGGGGTTTCAACACCAATATCCCCGACTCCTTGTCATCAGAAGTGCTAAAAAACTGAACCCCGAAATTTCGAAATGTGTGACCGCAGCCCCACTCCAAAGATATGATGTGTTTCGCAACTTCGAGGGTTTTCAACTCAAAGTGCCTCGGCTCCTTGTCCTTGGGATTTCCGAAATGCCGAACCCCGAAACTCTGAAATGTTGAAATGTGTGATCACATCCCCACTCCAAAGATACATCGCGTTTCGTGACTTCGGGGGTTTTCAACTTAAAGTGCCCCGACTTCTTGTCCTCGGGATTTCCAAAATTTCGAACCCCCAAACTCTGAAATGTTGAAATTCCACTCCAAAGGGAGATCACTGGTTGCGAGCCTCCCCTAATCCGATAGCTTACGTTCTTTCAGAAATTTTTGGATCAAGAGTTCTGACTCTTTCCCTTTGTATCTCTGGGTAACCAAAATGTCAAAATGTCGAAATATCTCTGCTGAGAGATCAACAGTCCATGTCCCTCTTAGACCAACGACTACGATGCAACTGGATCGACAACCCACATCCTTTCGAGAATTTTCCTGAAACCTTGACCACTTGCCACGTGTCCTCCTTATGGACGGTCACGATGCTTTCAAGATTTTGTGAGTCCTCACCTTTGCATATACAAGGGTTAAACCTCATGCACCTTCTCTTGGATCTGATGGCTATCGGTCCGTGCACCCAGATCTGATGACCCAAATATCTTTCTCCTGAGTGCTCTCCTTCTACTACCTAGACATAGATTCAATGGTCCAGATCTCATCCTATACCTGATCCAATGGTAGATATGCTCCCTCCTGAGCTTGTGCTTCTTCCTTCCCCTTGGAAGATTTCCAAAGTTTCAAAGGCCTTGGCCTTTTCTTTTGTTTTGAAGCCTGTATCCTTGGCTCCCTCCTGTATTCTAAGGATGTTGTCCATCCTGAGCTTTGTCGACTCTGAACCTCAAAGGATTCCTTGACTTCCTACTCCTCTCAACTATTTCTCTATGCGTAAAGGCAATGTTCCTCCTGATCTTTTGAACTTGAGACAAGTTCACTCTGAGCACACTCCTTACTCTATTTCTTCTGAGCTTAAGAAATTAATACAAGTTCTTATTCGCACACTCCTTGTGTTGCTAAGTTTTCGGATAACTCAATTCGAAGTATTTATTGCAAAGAAATGCTTCACCTGGTCCTGGAATTCTTCTGCTTGATGCACACCTTGCAGATCCTTTCTTCACAGAGTGTTCAGTAACTCTGTAATTGCCTTCTCCTTGACACTTCTCTTTCCTTATAACTCAAAATAGAGTTATTCTCGGTGCACTCCTTGCACTGGCTCGATGCCCTCCTGGCAGAGTTCTCCAGAATCCTCAGTGACTCTTTGCCTTTGCTCAATGCCCTCCTAGCAGAGCCTTTACAGAATTCTCAACAATTCTTCTTCTCGTCTCTGTTCTCTCCTTTGCATAGTTCTTCCTTCAAGGTGTTCAACAACCTTGAGGCTTCTTCCTTGAGTCTAATACTTCCTCTGGTGCGCCCTCCTGACACGTCTTTTTCTATAATTCCACAGAATTCAGAAGTGCACTCGTTGCACTGGCTTACAGAACCCACAATGTTCTGTCATGCAACCTCTTGCATGAATCCTCAAAGAACCCAAACCTGAAATCAAAGAACTCACATATAGGGAAATATATCTATCCCTGCAAATGCATACCTAACATACATCTACAACATAAATAAACACACAACATTCATAAAAGACACATAAACACATAGAAACACATATGCAGGAAAAACTTCTTTATATTATCCTCAATGTTTAATTACAATGTGTTCAAGCTCAGACTGCAATAGAGTCTCAGCTCTTCTCTTTTCTCCCTATTCTCTCTTCTTCTATGTTCTTCCCTACAGAATCCATCGACTACAGATACAAAGGCTCTTTTTACAAAAGGGGGCTCCTTGAGATCTTCCCTACATCTTCACCAACTCTCATTATTTTACATTCAATTACATTGAATGGTTGTCTAGTCCGAGTTGGATCTAGATCTCATCCTTACAACTATTTAAGACAACATTTATCTAAGCTTGCACACATGCATGGCTTTTGGATCTACCGGCCTTACAACATTTAATAGAATTTCAAAATTTGAAATTTGAAAGTGAGAGGGTTGCGCCTCTCTTCTCCATTGAACATGCACTTTGATGTGCTGGCTAGCTGCCGCGTAGCTGGCTTGGAGCGATGCTCCTGCATCAGTATGGAATAGGTTGAGGAAGAAGAAGTTTTGGAAGAGGAGGTAGAGGCCCAATAATCTTCTACAATTGTAATAAATTGAGGCACTTATCTCGTGACTTCCCGAATTCTTGTACAACCTACACATATTGTAGATCATTGGATCATATGAAAGAAGACTATTTGAAAGTTGGTTGTCATTGATGTTGTTGGATAGTTGGTTGTCATTGATGTCAACAAGCAATGGTTGTTATTGATTTCAATAGATGTGATGGGTGTAGCTGGGGAAGTCTCTAAATTGGTCCCATTATGGTGTAGCTATAAGCATGGCCCTCATGAGAAGACACTTTGAAGAATTCTAAAAGAATGCCATAGGTGTGGTCATGAAGACAAAAGGTTTTTGAGGAATAAGGAAATGAAGGACAGTGTAAACGTAGGTAAAAAAATCATATATGGATAGTGCTCGTCATATTATTTCCAATGATAGGTGGAACATCACGTAGTTCCTCATGGTTGAGAAGTTATGAGCTCATGAAGTTGGAATCCACAACTATGGGTTAAGAATTCCCTAATTAGTTACAAGTCATTAATGAAAGCGTAAAGTGGTTGTAACAAGAAATTTCAAGAAGCCCTAAAGTTAAGGAAATAGGTTACTTAGGAAAACTATATATACACCTCAAGAATTCTCTCATAAGTACATTCACCCAAAACTCTATTGATTATCTATCTTGTGAAGAAATTTTAGTCTATTGGATAATCTGAGGTTAAATCTGAGATAACAAGTCTCAGGTTGTGAAGGAAGGTCAAAGGTGAACATTTCAAAGTTGTAGAAAAAGTGACAAACCTATTTTCTGAGTATATCCACGGGTTACAAGTCAGCAAGGCATGGATGTATGTGGGCCATAGTGGTGCAAAGCGTGAATATCAGCGGGTAGTAGAGGAGAAAGTCACAGATCTGTGAAAATATTGTGAAAGGTTGTCAAGTGGTGATTGTGCTAGGCTTTCGATGCCCAGGTTGGTCTCTTTTTCTGTGATCCGAAGCACCGGGTCAGTTACACATTCTGAGGTATGTTTATATGCATGATTTGATTGAAATATATTGGTGATATGATACATGCTTGAGGCATGGTATGGTGATTTGGGAATATGCTAGAGACACATCTTCGTGTTTTTGGTACATGGTTGAGATAAACACTTGGTATATGGTGGCACATGTTTGAGGTACATATTGGTTACATGTTGATGATTTTATGGTACATTAATTAGTATCACATCTTGTCTATAATGCAATCTTGGTATTGTGTCTATATTGGTTATGGTTGAGGCACTTCTTTAAGGATATCTTATGGTACATGGTTTATGTACATGGTATGGTACAAGTTTCGATGTACATGGTTTATGCACTTCGTATGGTACATGATTGATGTACTTGGTATGGTACATGGTTGATGCATGATATGGTACAAGTTGATGGTTGATGGTTGATGTACATGGTATGGTACATGGTTTGGTAATGGTTTTTGTATCCATGTGAGTGGATTTGGGTATAGTTGGTTGTTGGTATATCAGTGATATGTTGATGCAACAATGGTAGTTACAGGTTGATGTGATAGTGACTATGAGAGGTTGGTTGATGTGATAGTGACAGTGACAGCAACAGATTGGTTGATGTGATAGTGGTAGTGACAGGTTGGTTGATGTATTGGTGACATTGGCAGTGACAGTATCAGTGGTAGTGATAGTGAGTCTACAGTTATATTTTATAACGATAGGATGGGGTAAGAAAATGGGGTTGCATCCTCCTTCTCGTTGGTGCTGTAGAACTCAAGGAGTTGGTGATTCCTTCAGTTTGGTGCCTATAAATCAAGGGGTTGGTGTCTCCTTCCAGTTGATGCCAAAGAATTCTAAGAGTTGCATATTCCTTTAGGTTGGTGCATGTAAATCATGGGTTTAGTGCCTCCTTCCAGTTGGTGCTGGAGAATTTGGAAGTTGGTGCTTCTTATTAATGTATTATTGATATATATAAGAAATCATTATGTGTCTTTCTCCCATTTGGGTTTCCATGTAAATTTTGGTGTATTGTGTATATGATGTGATATTGTTGATTTGTATTTCTTATGGTTATATGCTCATGATATATTGGATGCAATAATAAATTATATATTATTGATAAAGTTTAAATTTGAATATTGTGATTGAATGTGGTAAAAGGTGCTCATATTGATTCACCCCCCCTCTCAGTATTCCAACAATTGGTATTAGAGCAGGTCCTTCAAAAAATAATTTTAACCACTGGAAGGTAGATCATGGAGATAAAAAAATAGTGCATACACAAATAATGGAATACCATGCTTTGATGATCATTATGTGATTCAATTAAATTCAAAGTGGGACAATGCTCATCATCCAAAGAGATTTGGGATAAGATACATAATCTATACTTTAAGGAATCCCATTCTATCACGGATCCATATCATGATAATCATAATAAAGAATACACTAAATCTAAACAATAAGAAATATACTCATCATGTCAAACCGATTCAAAAGAAAAAGATTGTTAAGAAGGCATAATAGATCTTGAAGAAGAAATAATTAGTGCTTTAGATGAACTAAAGAAGGAAAGATAAGAAAACAACTCACTCGATAAAGAATTGATCAAGATAAAGGAAGGTACTCAAATTCTTGAAGAATTCCAAGAAGAAGAAGCCAGAAGGATTGAAGAAAGATACAAAATTTAGTTGGAAGAGAAGCAATGTCTAGAAGCTGAAATTGCATCACTAAGTAAGGAAGCATAACATAAAGAAGAGATTAAATAAAACAAGATTGAATCAAAATTAATTCAAAAAGAAAGAAAACTCGAACAAGAAATCATATCCTTGAAGATTCAACTTGAGGAAGCAAAGAGAACAAAATAAGTAATGAAGATCCATATGACAAATAAGGAAGAAGACTGTGAGAATTGTGTAGAAGAAGTTGTATCATTGGGGATTGAAATCGACAAGCTTAATAATAAATTGAAGAAATCTTCAATACTATACAAAACATGTTTTGGATACATTGGTCAAACCTCATGCAAGGAAAATGCAAATCTCAACAAGAGAATTGAAGTAAATAGGAGTTCCACAGAGCGTGTAAATAAATTTGAAGAAAAGCAAACCAGGTTTCTAGAAAGAAAGAATGAAGAAAAGGGTAAGAGTTATGCTAAACTACTCAAAATAAGGAATCATGGTCAACAAGAATAAAAAAATAATGAGTATAATAGAGACACATCGTTAAGAAGACCTTCCACATTCAAGCAAAAAAGAATATTCAATAATGATGAAGGAATTAACATAAGAGAAGATCATGATCAACCCAAGAATGAATTCAAAATTACTGCACCACAAATATCATTCCAACGCAGCACCCCTACCTCAGTAGGTTCTACATGACCTCCCGGTCTAGGATCATTCTTAATCTCCCTGTGAGTCTAATTGAATCTTTGATTCCCTACAGTAATCCTCACACACAAGTGTCTATCTAATGTTCCTTCTTTGGAGTTGCGCCTGTGCGAGAAATCACTAAGCACCAACTCTCATCCACGCGACTGACTGAAATGACCAAAAAACTTCATCCGGAAAGGTATTTCAGGTTTTGCGACTTCGCGATCCCAAATGCGAGTCTCCTTGTCTCATCAATACCCAAAAACCTGAAAAGGTATAGCGGGTCTCTAACTCCTCCCTTTGAATTTTACTGATGTGATCTCTGGCTAAAACTTGGGGTCCAATATTTTCGGCACCCGAGATTTCGTGTATCGGCAAATTGCTATGCAACCAATCCTTCCGCCCAATAGCCAAAATTATGGTATATCCCACTGCAAATCAACGACTCTCAGCTTCCACGATATGATGGTTCTGATTCAATCAGGACTTCATGAATCAATATTTCACGAATCTCGAGTCCAAACCACAACTTCTCTACTTCTCAAATTCTGAAACAATGAAATTCGACGACTAGATCAATGACCCTTGTTGATCCGAATCCAATAGCCTCTATCCATCTTGAGCTTCTTAATGTTGAACAACCCTTGGTCTTAAAATTTCCACTGACTAACTGGATCCAACAACCAATGACCCACGGCCTCTATCACCTCCTTTGCCTCTTCCTCTTCCTCTTTCTCACAGAAAAGTGTTTCTATCGGCATATTGTCTCCCCTGTGAACTTCCTCCTGTTTTAGGGTGAGTATGAGGTTTCTTCTCTTCATCCTTGGGATTTTGTACCCTGTATTGGGCAATTTCTTTGCCTCGGCTCTAACTTCTATCTCGAACTCTTTGACCTTTCTTGTGGGCTAACTTTTCTTCGGCCTTCAGGGCCATTTGATAAGCATCTTCCACATTTTTTATCGTCATCATGTTCATCTCATATTGAATGTCATATCTCAGACCATTCATATATCTGGCTACCTTCTCATCATCACTTTCTCGATGACCTACTCTAATGTTTATACTGTAGAACTCTTTAGTGTACTCCATCACTGTCATTCCTATCTGTCTCAAATTCTGCATTCTTCGAAATAAGTTAATTTGCTAATCTTTGGGTATAAACTTGTCTTTAATTTTTGCAACCATCCTATCCCAACTTTTGATTCTTTGCTTGCCTTTGCAATGCCTGTCAGCCTGCAGTTCATACCACCACAATGTTGCATGCCCTTTAAGTCTAGTGACAACATGTTTGACCTTCTTATCTTCCTCGACATCCTCATAGTTGAAGTATTTTTCCAGAGATCTAAACCAATCTAGTAGCTCTTCAACGTCTAAGTTGCCTTCATACATCAGAATATCCATTTTTTCTCTGGATCTGATTCTTGCAACAACTTTGAATAGACATTCTTCTGTAGCATCTTCGGCTACAAATTCTTCTTCATCTCAATCCTCATTTTCTCTTTCGGCTTCACTGACATCTCTAGCATCAATTGTTCGTCTCTATGTTGTCTCCATAAAATCTAATCGAGCACATATTTCTCTCATTTCCCTTTCCACATCTAGATCGGGCATTGGTCTATATTGATTTTTTCTGGGCAGCACTGCTTCAATCTTTTCCACGCAGAATTCAAATCACAAATTTCCTCCTGTCTCCTCTCACCTATAGAAACAATATTGTAGGCTCTTATACCACCTGACACGACACCCCTACCACAGCAGGTTTTGCACGACCTCCCAGTCTAGGATCATTCTTAATCTCCCTGTGAGTTTGACTGACTCTTTGATTCCTTGCAGGAATCCTCACACACAAGTGTTTATCCACAGGTCCTTCTTTGGAGATTTTCCTGTGAGAGAAATCACTAAGCGCCAACTCTCATCCACGTGACTGACTGATATGACCAACAACCTTCATCCAAAAAGGTATTTCGGGTTTCACGACTTCGCAATCCCAAATGTGAGTCTCCTGTTCTCATCAATCTTTGAAACCCTGAAAAGTTATAGTAGGTCTTTGAATCCTCTCTTTGAATTTTCCTGATGTGACCTCTGGCTAAAACCTAGGGCCCAATACTTTCGGCACCCAGGATTTCGCATATTGACGAATTGCTATGAAAACACTCCTTCTGCCCAATAGCCAAAATTATGGTATATCTCGCCACAAATCAACATCTCTCAGCTCCCGCGATATGATGCCATTGATTTGATCGAGACTTCATGATTTGAGATTTCACGACTCTCGACTCCAAACCACAACTTCTCTACCTCCCAAATTCTGAAACAACGAAATTCGACTATGAGATCAACGACCCTCGTTGATCCGAATCCAATGGCCTCTATCCCTCCTAAGCTTCTGAATGCTGAACAAACCTTGGTATTAATCTTTTTATTGATTAACTGGATCCAACGACCCACAACAAACTGACACTTCCTCCTCAAAGTGTTTCCACCATTCATCCCAACTTTCAATATTCCTCCGCTAAATACTCTGGCGTCAAACCTTCTGATCTTTCTTTCTACTGAGTGTCTTCAACACTCACTTCCCCTTGAACTCTTCAAGGTTCTTCCCTTTCTAAGCTTTCTCTTGCGAACTCAAGAATTTCTCAGGAACTCTTGCACGCACTCCTTGCGGCACTCACAATAACCTCTGGTTATTGAACCCTTCGACTATGTTCACTTCTTGCAACAACAATACTTCAACTTTCCCCTTGGTTGATAAAGTCTGAGACTTCAACCAACCTATGCACACCTTGCATGGATCTATGCTATCCTTCACTTCTGCTGGTATGAGAACAACGATATCCCTCCTGATATTTCTGAGATAAACCTCAAAACTTTGTCAACACACACATTGCAGACGTCCACTGCAATATTTGTAGGAATTCTAAGGAAGAGAAACAATTGAAACTCATACTTCTCTCCTCATAGACTTCATACATTAAACATGAAATCACAAGAATACACATAACATTGAAACAAATGGATAACAGAGAATATAAGAAACTGTAACATACCATTCAAAAGATAAATACATTAACCATGATAACGCCATGAACTTGAGTCAAAGATTTCTTATATTAACTCAGCGTTTTTGTACATGGGTCAACAACAATCGTTATCTTCTTATAAAATCCTATAATCTATGTTCTTCTCTATGCTCTTCTCTACAGCTCTACAACTTACATAATTTTGAATAATACAATGATACAAGCGAGGGTGTCTTTTTACGCGTTTTCCCTCCTATATATCTAAGCTATCTAATCAAATTAAAATCTACCTACTTTACATTATTACAATTAAATGCCTCCATATTTGACAGATGAGAGAAACGCTCAAGATCTGTTTACAATATCCAAAACATAAATGCAAATACATCCTTTCAGATATTTCATTAATCCTTTATCCTTTGAAATTCAAAATGTTCTCCAAACGTGCGCTGGTGAAATCCCATTTGTCCTTCACCTTTCCTCTTTCTTTGTTGGCTCGCTTACAATGCTCTTGCATCACATTCACTCCCAGGTATGAAAGTATATTTTATGTTCATTGTTTTATTTGTACTAATTTTGGACATAAGGCTATAGATTGCAGACCATATGGAAGAAGTGTTCATACAAGAAATACCTATCTGGCTCCCCATAATATTGAGTGTTACAAATTCCACAATTATGGTCACATATATCGGAATTGTAGAAGCATGATGGAGCCTTCCATGAAATAAAATATCGATGTAAGATAAATGAAGGTTTCGAGAATAAATGAAAGACAATAAGAGAAGGTGAATAAACAACAGATCCTCGAGATCACAGTATTTCCAGTAGTGCAAGAAAGAGAAGAAGATCAGGTGAATAAATAACATTCCCAAGAGATTGTATGCATAGGAATTTTAGTTCAACATCGTAATGAATCCACGAGAAAAATGAAAAAAGACATAGTTCATAAAGATTATGAATCCACATACGAAGAGGAAGATTACTCCACATCCGAGATACTATTTTTTTGACACATCCAAATTGGAGACTCTTAGTAAATATGAATGTTGAACATGGGGACTCTAGGAAGCATCTCTATAGATTAGAGAACTATATTTTGAGTAGTTCAAAAAAAGAGCAGAATGTCTCGTAACAGTTTTGTTTTGGAACACATACCCATGCAAGTATTAGTTGGCAGTTACACAGGTAGAGATTCATGATTGTATTCCATGTATGTATTTATGCATGGATATATTCAGTACAGGTTGTTCCAAACATGTAGACTATGGTTTGCATATAGAGAATACCATTGGACACATTTGATTCGGTTTGAAGAGCAGGGATATGTGATGATCATTTGTAGCTGAGAATCCTTCACAATAGTACAATGACATATGGGTTAACATTGTGGACAATTGAGTAGTAGATTTATCAACAATTTGTGACATATGAATAGAGGTGGATTCCTGAGATGCTTATAAGGTACACAATTGATGCAGGAGCATCGCCCACGTCAAGCGAGCCAGCGCGAAAGTAGGAAGACAGCTGGACAAGCCAGCACAGTTTCTTTTTGAAAACGCCTTGATATTGTTGCGAGATCCTAAATGATACGTTTAAGAGATGGCGCATTTGTATATTGTAAATGGACCTTGAGCGGATAGCTCACGTCCTTAGGTAGATGAGGCATTTAATATAGTTAATGAAAAGATAGGTAGGAATTTAATTCTAGATTTGATAGCTTTGGAGCTCGAGAGGGAAACGGGATATAGACACCCTCCTTTGTTCATTTGTATTATTATGGAGAGTATTCAGAAGAGAAGAGCATGCAGAGAAGTGTATGAAGAACTTCCATGTACAGACATTGAATTAATAGAAAAGCTTTGATTCAATTCCATGGTTGTGTCATTCTCTGTGTATTGATGATATTATGCTCATGAATGTTTTCTTCTTGTCATGCATTTGCTTTTATATGTTGTGTATGTGATTTCATGGTTGAATTGAAGTCTGTAAGAACAGGGAGTTAGTTTCAATTGTTTCTCTATCTTGAACCAGAGAATTCCTGCAAGGGGTGCAGTTGAATCGTCAGCAAGGAGTGCATTCACAGAAGGGTTCAGATAGAGATAACTTTTGTTCTAAGTTCTCAGAAGTGCAGATTGGGCACCAGAGCCATGCAAGGTGTGCGCAGGCTAGACAAAGACTCAGAGTTGCGATTCTAAGCAAGGAGATTGAAGGTTTTCTGCTGCAGGAGTGCGCAGGATCGAAGGCTTCAACACTTAGTCGTGTTTGAATATTTATCGTAAGGGGTGTGTGCAAGGAGTTTCCTGAAGCAATTCGAAAACTGGGAGAAAATATCAAGAAGGATAGACCTTCGAGTTCGTCGAAGGACCCATGAGAAAGTTGTTCTTTTAAGGTCACAAGGAACACCGCAGGCTTGCGCGCAGGGTGATGAGTTTTGTGGAAGAACGGCTCGTCGTTTCATAGATTAGACAAGGGAGAAACGGACGGACGAATTTCTCCAAGGAGATTTCGTGAAGCTCTGAGGGCCATTGGATCTTGCGGAGGTGCAAGAAGGATACAGTGCAGGAGCGGAAGAAGGTTCGAGGTTCGGGGAAGCAGGAGCCATCGATCAGGATCACGAGGAGCGCGGGTTCTACTCATGGATCGGAATATCGGGAGTTCATGAGCTAAGACTCCAATTTTACGCAACGAAAGTTGTGAGAGTGCGAGGTGCGACATTCCTATAGCCACGTAAGCAGTGTGGGCCACAAGGTGATAGTGGAAGACAAGTGGTGTAAACAATCAGAGGTTCGGCGTCTCGGGCATTGGGAGTCGACGGGGAAGAAAATTGACCACGCGAGTGGCGGAGTCGCGAGGTAGCGATATAGCGAGTATCGGCGTCTCGGGCTTCGGAAGTCAAGGTAGGAGTTGATTGACCTCACAAGTGGCGAAGTCGTGAGGGAGCGAGACAACAGTTTCAGCATCTCGGCTTATCGCGCATCGGAGATTGGAAATCCAATTGTTTGGGGTCACGAGTTGCGAGGCGCGATAGAGAGAAGTTCCGATAAGGAAAGAACGAAGTCAGTGTTGGCTAGCGCATTGGGTCTCTAGGATTTGAGTGCCCATAGACAGACCATGAGCTCATGAAGCTGCGAGTCCCAATTTTCCCGATAAGTGAACAAAGGGGAAGTCGCGCGAAGGAAATGTGGGTGCAGATCTTATGATTGGGATATAGAAGAACCTAGAAGTTCTTTGGACTGAGAGGAAAGAAGGTCTTGGAGGAGGAGAGTGTGCTCTGAGGAGTGAGGTTTCTATCAAGTGGTATCAGAGCGGGATTTCTTTGCTTTCTCTAGCAGAGAAGAGAATTTTCCATGCCGCCCAGAAGGGAGAGACAGTCACCAGACCCAGAAGACAGGGAGGTGCGAAGAAGAGGTAGGCCGGCAAGAAATCCAGAAATGGAAAGGTAGATGAGAGATCTCAGAGCAAGACTCGAGGAGACGGAGAAAGCACAGAGACGCGCAGTTGGTGCTAGGGATCTTAGTGATTCCGAGGTTGAAGAGGAAGCTAGGCATGAAGAATAAGTCACAGTAGAAGATGCATCAACCGAGCGGCTGATCAAAGCCATTGCCAGGATGGGTGCAAAGGCCAAGATGGACATTCCAGTTTACGTAGGGAATCTGAATG
>JZKD02S1754880.1:214728-231474 GCA_000966675.3 Picea glauca
AATGAACACATATACCCTGGAGAAAAATGGGAGAACCCATATGTTTCTTCTGATAAAGGATAAGGAGGTGAAGCAGGAAGTAAACAGTACAATACTTCTCATGAGTGGGAAGGAGTTTCTTTCAGAAATGGAGAAGAGGGAAGATCCACAATTCTTTGTGGTCAGAAAAATGAGGATTGTTCTGACTAGCGCAAGAGTGGATGATTTTCCAGATGAAGTTCAGGAACTGCTGGAAGAGTTCGCTGACATCATAGTGGACGAATTACCTCATTCGTTGCCACCGATGAGAAGTGTGAGTCATCACATAGACCTCATACCAAGAGAAAGTTTACCAAACAAAGCTGTGTATAGGTTAACGCCACAAGAGAATGAAGAGGTCAAGAGGCAGGTCCAAGATTTGATGGAAAAAGGATTGGTCATAGAAAGCTTGAGTCCATGTGTTGTTCCGACAGTACTCAGCCCAAAGAAAGACAGAGGCTGGAGGATGTGTACCGAATCGAGAGCGATCAACAAGATAAACATTACATACAGGTTTCCACTGCTGAGAATGGATGATCTGATGGATTGCCTGAGCGGGGCAAGATATTTCTCAAAGATAGACTTGAAAAGTGGATACCACCAAATTCGCATGAGAGAAGGCAATGAGTGGAAAACAACATTCAAGACAAACGAGGGTTTGTATGAATGGCTAGTCATGTCGTTTGGCTTGACAAATGCATCGAGTACTTTTATGAGGTTGATGAACGAAGTGCTGAGGGAGTTCATCGGAAAGTTCGTCATTGTGTATTTGGACGACATACTGATTTACAGTAAATCAGAGGCTGAGAATTTGAAACATTTGGCCATTGTTATGAGAAAGATACAACAGGAAAAGTTGTGGATCAACATGAAGAAATGTTCGTTCATGAAGACAGAGCTCACTTATTTGGGTTTTGTTATTTCGGCTAATGAGTTGAGGATGGATCCGAACAAGGTGGAAGTGATCAAGAATTGGCCATCACCGAGAAATGTGTTCGAGGTGAGAAGCTTCCATGGTTTGGCTAGTTTCTATAGAAAGTTCATCAGAAATTTCAGTGGGATTAGCGCAGCAATGATGGACACAGTGAAGAAGCGACACAAATTTTTTCATTGGACAGCTGAAGCTGAGAAGAGCTTCAATCTGTTGAAGCTAAAGATCACAGAGCAACCAGTGTTGGTGTTGCTAGATTTCTGGAAGACATTTCAGGTGAATTGTGATGCCAGTGGGTATGCCATAGGAGCGGTCTTAAGTCAAGAGGACAGACCAATTGCATACTTCAGTGAGAAATTAGATGAAGCGAAATTGAAATACTCCACGTATGATAAGGAATTTTACGCTATCATACAGGCACTGAAGAAGTGGAGGCATTACTTGATCCCAAAAGAATTTGTATTGTATAGTGATAATCATGCATTACAGTTTGTGACTCAACAGGAGAAGTTGAATCAGAAACATGCAAAATGGGTAGAGTATATGCAGAATTTCACATTTGTAATTAAGCACATTTTGGGTACTGCTAGAAAAGTGGTTGATGCTTTGAGCAGGAAATGTTTGTTGTTGCAGGAGTTTCGAGTCAAAACTTTGGGTTTTGAAAATCTTAGGGACATGTATGCAGGAGATGCAGATTTTGGAGAGGTGTATGAAGCAGCTGAGAATCCAGTTCTCAGAGATCGAAGTCCTTGGATAGATTATATGATCCAAGAAGGATCGTTGTTCAGAGGCAATCAACTGTGTATTCTGAATTGCTCCATGAGGGAGAACCTGTTGAAAGAGAAGCACAACGGAGGTTTGGCCGAACACTTTGGCCATGACAAGACATTTGTGAAGCTGAGCGAATCATATTTTTGGCTAGGGATGCGTGTAGAGGTCAAGCGGTTTGTTGACAGATGCCGGATTTGTCAGCATTCAAAAGGGAGAAAGCAGAATGCAGGTTTTTCTCAGCCATTGCCCATACTAGAGAGACCATCGGAGGCGATAAGCATGGATTCTGTATTAGGTTTTCCAAGGACACAAAGAGGTGTTGATTCCATCTTTGTAGTCATGGACAGGTTTTCAAAGATGGCACATTTTATTACGTGTCAGAAGACCAGCGATGCAACTCACATCGCAAATTTATTTTTCAAGGAGGTTGTTAGACTTCATGGATTGTCGAAAAGCATAGTTTCAGACAGGGATACCAAATTCATAGGGCATTTTTGGAGGACGCTATGGAAGAAGCTACGAACTAACTTAGCGTTTAGTTGTGTTTATCATCCTCAGACAGATGGACAAACAGAGGTGGTGAATAGGAGTCTGGGAGACATGTTGAGGAGCTTAGTGACAGAGCACCACAGCAGTTGGGATAATGTATTTCCACAGGCAAAATTTGCATACAATGATTCAGTGAATCAGAGTATGGGTAGAAGTCAATTTTAGGTTGTATATGGGATGCGGCCGAGAGGAGTTTCTAAATTGCGAGATTCAGAAAAGACTGCGACTAGTAGTGCTAGTGCATAAAAATTCGTCGAGGCGATGCAGGAACTTCACAGCATGGTGAAGCAGCGACTGATAAATTCAAGCCAATAATACAAGCGTAGAGCAGATCAGCATCGGAGACAACTTCAGTTTGAAGTTGGTGATCTAGTTCTGGCACACTTGAGGAAATAAAGGTTTTCGAGGGGAACATACAATAAACTCAAGATAAAGAAAATCGGACCATGCAGGGTCTTGAGAAAATTCAGAGAGAATGCATATGAGATTGAGTTGCCGGATGGCATCGGAATATCTCTGATATTCAATATTTCATACTTATATCCATACAAGGCTGGAGAAGCAGAGACTGGAACTAAAGGACCAGTGATCCAGTGGATGAGATAGATTCCAGTTGCAGAGAATCCGCAGATGGAATGCATACTGGACAAGCGAGTGGGTAAGAAGACCAGGAGAAAAGAATACTTAGAGTATCTGGTCAAGTGGAAGAATCACCCAGTGGAGGATGCCAGCTAGGAAAGTGAAGCAATGATACAGAAGCATGGACACACTGTGCAGGAGCTCATGGACAGAAGCCCATGAAAGTTTTCAAGCGAGGGAGTATGATGCAGGAGCATCGCCCACATCAAGCGAGCCAGCGCGAAAGCAGGAAGACAGCTGGACAATCCAGCACAGTTTCTTTTTGAAAATGCCTTGATATTGTTGCACGATCTTAAATGATTCATTTAAGAGATGGCACACCTGTATATTATAAATGGACCTTGAGCGAATAGCTCACGTCCTTAGGTAGATGAGGCATTTAAGATAGTTAATGAAAAGATAGGTAGGAATTCAATTCTAGATTTGATAGCTTTAGAGATCGAGAGGGAAACAGGATATAGACACCCTCCTTTGTTCATTTGTATTATTATGGAGAGCATTCAGAAGAGAAGAGCATGCAGAGAAGTGTATGAAGAACTTCCATGTACAGACATTGAATTAATAGAAAAGATTTGATTCAATTGTATGGTTGTGTCATTCTCTGTGTATTGATGATATTATGCTCATGAATGTTTTCTTCTTTTCATGCATTTGCTTTTATATGCGGTGTATGTGATTTCATGGTTGAATTGAAGTCTGTAAGAGCAGGGAATTAGTTTCAATTGTTTCTCTATCTTGAACCAGAGAATTCCTGCAAGGGGTGCAGTTGAATCGTCTGCAAGGAGTGCGTTGACAGAAGGGTTCAGATAGAGATAACTTTTGTTCTAAGTTCTCAGAAGTGCAGATTGGGCACCAGAGCCATGCAAGGTGTGCGCAGGCTAGACGAAGACTCAGAGTTATGATTCTGAGCAAGGAGATTGAATTTTTTCTGCTGCAGGAGTGCGCAGGATCGAAGGCTTCAACACTTAGTCGTGTTTGAAGATTTGTCGTAAGGGGTGCGTGCAAGGAGTTTCCTAAAGGAATTCGAAAACTGGGAGAAAAGATCAGGAAGGATAGAACTTTGAGTTCGTCGAAGGACCCATGAGAAAGTTGTGCTTTTAAGGTCGCAAGGAACGTCGCAGGCTTGCGTGCAGGGTGACGATTTCTGTGGAAGAACAACTCGTCGTTTCGTGGATTAGACAAGGGATAAACAGACGGATGAATTTCTCCAAGGAGATTTCACAAAGCTCCGAGGGCCATTGGATCTTGCGAAGGTGAAAGAAGGCTACAGTGTAGGAGCAGAAGAAGGTTAGAGGTTCTGGGAAGTAGGAGTCGTCGATCGGGATCACGAGGAGCGTGGGTTCTACTCGTGGATCGGCATATCGGGAGTTCGTGAGCTAAGACTCCAATTTTACGCAATGGAATTCACGAGAGTGCGAGGTGCGACATTCCTACAGCCACGTAAGCAGTGTGGGCCACAAGGTGATAGTGGAAGACAGGTGGTGTAAACAATCGGAGGTTCGGCGTCTCGGGCATCGGGAGTTGACGGGGAAGAAAATTGACCACGCGAGTGGCGGAGTCGTGAGGTAGCGATATAGAGAGTATCAGTGTCTCGGGATTCGGAAGTAAAGGTATGAGTTTATTGACCTCACAAGTCGCGAAGTCACGAGGGAGCGAGACAACAGTTTCGGCATCTCGGCTTATCGCGCATCGGAGATTGGAAATCCAATTGTTTGGGGTTGCGAGTTGCGAGGCGCGATAGAGCGAAGTTCCGATAAGGAAAGAACAAAGTCAGTGTTGGTTGCGCATCGGGTCTCGAGGATTTGAGCGCCCAGAGACAGACCGTGAGCTCGCAAAGCTGCGAGTCCTGATTTTCTCGATAAGTGAACAAAGGGGAAGTCGCGCGAAGGAACTGTGGGTGCAGATCTTCCGATTGGGAGATAGAAGAGCCTAGAAGTTCTTTGGGCCAAGAGGAAAGAAGGTCCTGGTGGAGGTGAGTGTTCTCCGAGGAGTGCGGTTGCTATCAACAATACATGAGTCAGATAATATGCATAACAATGGATTTACAATTGAAACCATCAGCATAATCCATACTATCAAATGGAAATTGTTCAAAATTATGGTCATTAATGTCTAAGCAGTGAACATGACAAATCTAAAGTCAAGTGACTTGAATTATTTTTATATATTTCAAAGAATTATAAGAGGAAGCACCAATGGACAAGCATCCTTGGAAGAGAGGAAATGAAGAGTATGCAAGAATACCCATATGTATCTACACAACATCGTGCATAAAATTCAAGGGGATAGAAATTGTCAGAAAAAGAGATTAGAGAAGAGATTTTCCAGAGAAATTATATCGTCAAGGGGATTTGCCCTTTTATAAAAGGGGGAGAAAGAGAAAGAGAATGATCAGAAGAGAAAGAATAGGAGAATGAATATAGGAGGAGCATCCCCAAAGGGATATACCCTTATCCCTTGATGTCAAAGGGGGAGAGAGAAACATGAGGAGAGAAACATTGATAAGGAGAGAAACATGAGGAGAGAAGCATTGATAAGGAGTGATCTTCATACGGGGAGTATGAGTGTTTCCATCAATGTTTGGAGTATTAGTGTTGCCATCAATGTTTGGAGTATGAGTGTTGTCATCAATGCCAAAGGGGGAGATTTTGGAAAGTTGATTTTCATTGATGTTGTTGGAAAATTGGTTGTCATTGATGTCAACAAACAGTGGATGTCATTGATGTGAATAGATGTGATGGGTGTATTTGGAGAAGTATCCAAAGTGGTCCCCTTATGGCATATATCTAAGCATTTCCCTCATGGGAAGATGCTTTGAATAAGTCTCTAAGAAACCCAAAGGTGTGGTCATGAATCATAAAGTTGATTGAGGAATAAGGACATGAAGGACATTGTAAATGTACATAACACACTCATAGATGGATAATCCTTTTCATGTTGTCTCCAAGTATAGGTGGAACATCAAGGATTTCCTCACGGTTCAAGAGTTTAAGGTCATGAAGTTGGAAGCCCCAAAGATGGGTTAAGAAGCCCATAATTAGTTACAAGTCATTAATGAAAGGGTAAAGTGGTTGTAACAAGAAAGTTCAAGAAGCCCTAAAGTTAAGGAAATAGGTTACTTAGAAAAAGTATATATACACCTCAATAAGTCTCTCATAAGTGAATTCAAGAGCAACTATATTGATTACCTATCTTGTCAAGAAATCTTGGTCTATTGGAAAATCTGAGGTTGAATCTGAGGTAGCAAGTTTGAGGTTGTGAAGGAAGGTCGATGGTGAAAGTTTCGAAGTTTCAAAAAAAGTGATAACCCTAGTTTTCGAGTTTATCCACTGGTTACAGGTCAATAGGGTGCTTATTATGCGGGCCATAGTGGTGCAAAGCATGGATATCCGCAGGTAGTAGAGGAGAAAGTTGTGTATCTATGAAAATTTTGTGAAAGGTTGTGAAGTGATGCTTGTGCTAGGTTGTTGATTCCCAGGTTGGTTTGTTTGTCTTTGATCTTAATCACCAGGTTAGTTATATGTTTTGAGGTATGATTATATGCATGATTTGATTGATATATATTGGTGATATGGTACATGCTTGAGGCATGGTATGGTGATTTGGGCATATGATAGAGACACATCTTTGTGTTGTTCGTACATGGTTGATATACACACTTGGTATATGGTGGCACATGTTTGAGGGACATCTTGGTTACATGTTGATGATGTTATGATAAATTGATTAGTAGCACATCTTGGCTATATTGGCATATTGGTATTGTGGATATCTTGGTTATGGTTGAGGTACTTATTTGATGATATCTTATGGTACATGGTTGATTTACATGGTATAGTATAGGTTTTGATGTACATGGTATGGTACATGTTTGATGTACATGGTTGATGTACTTGGTATGGTATATGGTTGATTGATGATATGGTATAGGTTGTTGGTTGATGGTTGATGTACATGGTATGGTACAGGTTGATTTACATGGTTTGGTGATGGTTTTGGTATCCATGTGGTTGGATATGGGTACAGTTAGTTGATGGTATATCAGTGACAGGTTGATGAAACAGTGGCAGTCACAGGTTGATGTTACAATGATAGTGACATGTTGGTTGATGTGACAGTGACAATGATAGATTGGTTGATGTGATGGTGATAATGGCAGGTTGGTTGATGTATTGGTGACATTGGAATTGACAGTATTAGTGGTAGTGGCAGTATTTTATGATATCTTATGGTACATGGTTGATTTACATGGTATAGTATAGGTTTTGATGTACATGGTTGATGTAATTAGTATGGTACATGTTTGATGTACATTGTTGATGTACTTGGTATGGTATATGGTTGATGCATGATATGGTACAGGTTGTTTGTTGATGGTTGATGTACATGGTATGGTACACGTTGATTTACATGGTTTGGCAATGGTTTGGTATCCATGTGAGTGGATATGTGCACAGTTGGTTGATGGTATATTAGTGACATGTTGATGAAACAGTGGTAGTCACAGGTTGATTTTACAATGATAGTGACAGGTTGGTTGATGTGACAGTGACAGTGACAGATGGGTTGATTTGATGGTGACATTGATAGGTTGGTTGATGTATTAGTGACATTGGAATTGGCAGTATTAGTGGCAGTGACAGTATTTAATGATATCTTATGGTTCACGGTATAGTATAGGTTTTGATGTGCATGGTTGATGCACTTGGTATGGTACATGTTTGATGTACTTGGTATGGTATATGGTTGATGCATGATATGGTAAATATTTTTGGTTGATGGTTGATGTACATGGTATGGTAGAAGTTGATGTACATGGTTTGGTGATGGTTTTAGTATACATCTGAGTGGATATGGGTACAATTGGTTGATGGTTTATCAATGAAAGGTTGATGAAATCATGGTAGTCACAGGTTGATGTTACAATGATAGTGAAAGGTTGGTTTATGTGATAGTGATAGTGACAGATTGGTTGATGTAATGATGACAGTGACAGGTTGGTTGATGTATTGGTGACATTGGAATAAACAGTATTAGTGGTAGTGACAGTGAGTCTACAATTATATTTCATGGAGGAAGGATGAGGAAAGGAAAGGGGGTTGTATCCTCCTTTTGTTTGGTGTCAAATAAATCAGGGAGTTGGTGTTTTGTTCCACTTGGTGCTTATAAATCAAGGGGTTGGTGCTTCATTTCGGTTGGTTCCAGAGAATTCAAGCAGTTGTGGCTTCCTTCAGGTTGGTGCTTGTAAATCAAGGGGTTGGTTCCTCCTTCTAGTTGGCGCTAGATAATTTGGAAGTTGGTGCTTCCTATGAATGTATTATTGATACATATAAGAAATAAAAAAAAAAAATCTCTCATTTTGGTTTCCACGTAAATTCTGGTGTATTATGTATCTAATGTGAAATTGTTAATTTGTAATACTTTTGGTTGTATGCTCATGATATATTGGATGCAACAATAAATGATATATTGATAATGAAGTTTAAATTTGGATATTTTGATTGAATGTGGTAAAAATTCCTCATACTAATTCTGTTGGACACACCTACCACACTTAGAGGGGGGGGGTGAATGAGTGTGGGGCTCTTTTTCCCAAAACTTTCCTCTTTACAAAAACTCCTTAATTAACATTCAACATTTATTAATTACCCATTGTTGTCATTTATAACCAGTTAGATGAGAACATATATCAGCAACATATATCGGAAATATATCATCATCAAGTCATCACTATAAGGAACACAAAGAACACAAGATGTATGTACAATTTTTCTTTTTATTATGGAAAACAATCCAGGGTTTATCAACAACAACTAAATAGAGTACAAATCTACAATAGCACCATCTCTATAATGCAAGACTCAACTTACACCCTCAGCACCAACTGATATGAGGCAACAATCCTCAACAGATGTCAATCTGTCAACAGGTACGCGACCTGTCAGTAGTACATCCAGTGTGTGCACGCGCTCTGGCTCACTACAACCTGTGTATGCACACGTTCAATGTATACAATAACCTGCGTATACCATCTGAGTTGTTAGGGTTTGTCCTTCAAGATCAACTCAGAATATTTGCAATCAATATATCATTCTCTTCTGTCTCTAACTATCCAATCTGACCACTAGCTAGTCACAACACATCCAAGATCTTCAATAGATTTCTCATGCTCCACAACAAATCAATATGAATGCTATCTCAATCATGTATAAACAACTAGTATACCATAGAAATCATGCCACCATTGAATCACAAGAGTATTGATCACTCCATCAACCGAATCATCCAAACTAAACCATATCATAGAATCCATACCAAGAATTCCCTAAGCATTCACAACACATCAAACAATAGTATCCATCAAGACAATAATGTAACCATACCAGTTTCTTAGTGATAGATCTGAGCCCATAGAATGCAGATCTGGAACCTGCCTCATCATCCAAGAGCTTGGCACCAGCTCAAACACAAGTATTCATCATTCCATCCATTGTATGCACCCTATCCTCATAGATCCCATGTGTTTACATGCCTTGGCCCATTACAACCCACGTATACCTCAAAAACTAGGGTTTCTAAAGCTCCAAGACCTTTGTCATCAAGATCTCCGACATTGCCGAAACTTTGATGCGTCAATGAAATCCTCCTCTCGCTTTCTTCCTCAGAATATATATTCAATCATGCTCAAGAGATCCACACCATAGATTCTCTCACAAGAATCTCTGCATCAATACTCCACAAGATAATCTCACAAGAATCTCTCCATTGATCTACAAAAAGGATTTTCACAAGAAGCCTTCCATCCAAAGAATACTCTCCAAAAATGTACATCTCACAAGAGATCTTAGCTTCTTATTTATACTTTCATATTCTAGGTCACTTAACCCAAATATAGGTTACTTAACCCATTTCTAGGTTACTTAACCTTTTTTCCTTATTTTGGGGTTAACCACTTTCCATAAATAGAAATTTCTCCAATACTTTATCATTTAAATATTCCTTCTTGTTTTTTTCACCTTACTTTATCATTTAAATAATCTTTCTTGATTTTGTCAATTTACTTTATCATTTAAATAATGATTTCTTATTTTATGTCACTTTGACTTCTTTGACCTTGGGGGATTCAAGCCTTCATATGGGGGTCCTCCAACTTCATAAGGCCATAACTCTCAAACCGTGAGGATTTATGTGACATTCCACATACCACCGGAAATGGAAAGACAAGAACTATCAATCTAGGATAGTTTAACCAAAAAATTCATTGATCTTCATCTCATTATTTCACATATAAGCATGGGTCCTCCAACCGTTCTTCTAGGATAACTCAATCCACAAAGCGTCTTCCCGTGAGGGATTTCATCATAAGGGGACCACTTTGGAGTTCATCCATTTGTGCATTTTATCAATCATGATAAGACAATAATGAGTCATCGTTTCATCAAACAAACTATGCATCATCATGTATCAATGATAACTCATTGATCCATTTTCATCTATGCATTGTATCAATGATCCATCTTTATCAATTGGTTTCCACTTTAACATCTATCATTCTCATCAAGGACAATACATATACATTGTTCATCAATCATCAATCAATCAATTACTTGACATCAATCAATGACATCAATGAATCAAACCATTTGCATCAATGACACATGATCCAAAAATCTCCCAAATAATCAAACCATTGGCATCAATGATAACCAGGGATGATTTTAAGGATGGAAATTTATTTTAAAATGTAGAAACCTTGGCGAATCTTAGTAATCCTTCATATGCCAACTATAAATGTTGGCGATATTTTTGTAAAAATATTCAAATTTCTAAGGATTCTATATAGTTTGTATAAATTTTTGGCGATTTGTAAGGTAAAATAATTTTATCCTATAGAATTTGGGCGAATCATTTTTAGAATAGCAAAAAACTTTTGGGGAAAAACCATGAAAAATTAGCCCATGAGCAAAATTTAGCCCCTAAAAACATCCCTAAATTGACAACATGATCCAACAATCTCCCCCTTTGGCATTGATGGAAATACCAACACTGATTTCAACACCAATTACTAATTATTGATGTCAACATGTGGATAATGCATGCTCTACATCAATAGTCAATGTGACTATCTCTCCACATCAATCTCTCCCCACCAATAGACATCAATCACATCAATGTGATTATCTCTCCCCCTTTGACATCAATGGAAAAGGGCCATTCTCCTCTTGGGGTTGTTCCCCCTGTCTGAGTGCCTTTGATATTTCTCTCAATAATCTCTCCCCTTTTGAACAAGGGATATCACTTTGATGTAATGATGAAAATACATCGAACATACTCCCCCTGTGACCATCACTCCTCCTGGAATTATGCCTCTGTGCTCTTTCTTGAAATATAGAACTCTTTTCTAGGTATGCATCTGATAAATATCTCCTCCTAGAATCATGGGAAGAATAATGACTCCCCCTATGGGTATGTATCCCCCTATATTCTCTGCAAGATCAACAATATGCTACCATATAATGATCCTTGGACCTGTGCATGCATCAAACTCATGCCATACCAACCATCATGAAAAATATATGTCAAAATAATAGAGAATCATGAGTATAACATCAACCAAGTGCATCATGTACCACAATGTGTGCTTTCATCATGCACAAAACCCATGTACATCAACAATGTGCCAAAATATATCATCCATGAAATGTATCCACCATATGCCAACATGTTCATCTACCAATATGCCAACATGTGCATCTACCAATTATGCCAACCATGTGCATCTATCAATATGCTAAACAAATACCATCCATGAGTGCACCAACATGCACCAAGAAAGTATATCAACGATGTATCAACAAGCTATGACTCCCCAATGATGTACAACATGACTACCAACTACATGTCTCAATATGTAGCCCAACCACATGCAAAATGCATGCACCATGATATCCAACAATACCATATGCTTCCAATAATACATCATAAGATATATCAATGAAACTTCAATTATGTACCAGCCATGTACCCCAATAGATTATTTTACCCAATCCAATAGATGAGAATTTGATCAACATCAATCCATACTCATGGTTTAGTGCCATGCACCCAAGATTTATTTTATATCATAACCTTGAGTGATATACCTTAGAACCATGAAAACCTGCATCAAACAGTGGAACAACCCACAATAAACAATGTCAGACCTTGCAACATAGATTTATAGTATCTCATCAAGCTGCAACTCATGTGCATTGCCCTTTTCCCAAGGCTTTATCACATATACACAGCCTTCTGCACAACAGAGTGCGTATGTACGTGACCTATTCAAGGTCAATCAACGTATGTACGATATTGTCATTCGTGTATGCCTCAGTGGATGACTTACTTAAGCTTCCCTTCAGTCTTTCATTTTGTTCTGGTTTCTCTGTCTTCTTCACCCACTTATGTAGATGACCCTTCTCTTCATAAATTGATCTCTGAGCATCCATCTTTTAAAAGATGTCTCCCCTTCTTACTTCATTCCTTCTTCTATCCATGCTATGTGAAGTCCTCATCATGGAATTTCTTCTAGTGTTCCAACACTCCTGGGATTTGTGGCCAAATCCACTACAGTTGTAGCATCTCATGGTGTTACAGTGAACAACAATGTGTCCTACTTGATCACATCTCCAACACCTCATGGTGTTATAAAATCTTCCATTATATCTCCTTTCATAAGATCTACATTTAAAAGATTTGTGACCATATCCATTACATGAATAACAATGCCCATGAAAAATACTTTCATACCTTTTCCTTGGTGTCCCAAAAGTAGCTTCTTGATATCTTGCTTTCTCTGTTCTTTTGTAATTTTCCTTGCCTTGTGTAGATGGTTTCTTTGCAACATTGTCTTCCTTCTTTGATGTACTTACCTCATGCTTCTTTGAGGTGCTTGCTTCAACATGTGTATCTTCTCCTTTGTATCCAAGACCTGGTTTATCACATGGTGATCTTTGAATTTCCAAGATCTCATCCAAGATTCGCGAGCTATTCAAGAATTTGTTTGATTTTTCCACCTTCTTTCTAAGGTCAACAATTTCAGCTTCGTGAGCTATTCAAGAATTTGTTTGATTTTTCCACCTTCTTTCTAAGGTCAACAATTTCAGCTTCTAGCTTACAACATGACTCTTCCTTTTCATTTATTTGAATATTCAATAGTTCTTCTATTCTTTTGGCTTCTTCAATTTGGGTCTTGATATGAAGAATGGTTTCAAAACTTTTTCTAATCTCATCATCTTTATTTATATCTTCTTTTCCATTTTTTAGTCTTGTGATCTCTTCTTCCTTTTTATTGCTCTCTTCTTGTTCCTTGGTCATTTATTTTAACTTCAATATGTGCCTTTCACTCCTCCTAAGAAAATTCTTAGTGTTATCTGAAAGATAGTTTTAGTGTGTATAAAAATGATCACTTCTATAACTATATAAACCTTCTTCAATTTCCTTTTGAAGTTTTAATAGATTTTCTTCTATTCTTTTCATGGGATAATTACCATCAAACTTTACACAAATTGTTTCTATATCTTCTTCTTCACTTGTATAGAAAAATGAATCATCATCATCATTGCAATCAAGTGCTTTTGAGGGTTCTTTACCTTCATTTGAAGTATCTTCACTATGTTCCTTGTTTCCAACATCAACACATAATTCTTTGCCTTCATCTTCAAGATCTTACTTTGTGCTATCATTACTTGATTCTTTATCTTCACTTGAAATTTTTTCAAAATAACATTTAGAAATAATGCATTCAATATTTTTTTATGATTCTTTGACGCAACCCCCCTTGCCCTCGAGCTGAGATCCGCACAGGATTGATCTCCTTCGAATCCACAGAACGAAATTAGTTCTTTTGGGCCCTCACTGGAACCCCACGAATTCGATCCACAGGTCCTTCATGAAAACTCCACCGGCACAAGAAATGCACCATGCATGAGTCTTCACCTCCACACGGCCACCAGATATGACCACGACCATTTCCCAAAATGGATTTCGGGTTTCACAACTTTGGGGGTATCAACACCAAGATCCCCGACTCCTGTTCATCAGAAGTGCCAAAAAGCCGAACCCCGAAATGACAAAATGTGTGACTGCATCCCCACTCCAAAGATACGTCATGTTTCACGACTTCAGGGGTTTTCAACTCAAATTTTCCCCGCTCCTTATCCTCGGGATTTTTGAAATTCCGAACCCCGAAACTCTGAAATGCTGAACCCTGAAAGAGCTTGTGAGTGACAAGCTCCCCACTTGGATCTTGTCCATGTGACCCTGTCCCATGACCCGATGATATTCCTCTGAATGCTTTCGGGTTTTCACGTTTCAGGATTTCACGATTCTAGATACAACAGTTCTTTATCCTTCGAACTCCCGGGTCCCGGAATGCCGAAATAACAAACCCCGAAATGCCGAAATTCCACTCCAAAGGGAGATCAACGGCTGTGAGCCTCCCCTGATCCGACGGATTACGTTCTTTCAGGATTTCATGGGTCAAGAGTCCCAACTCTTGCCCTTGGTATCTCTCGGTAGCCGAAATGCCAAAATGTCGAAATATCTCTGCTGAGAGATCAACAATCCATGTCCCTCTTGGACCAACAGCTACGATCCAACTGAATTGATGGCCCACATCCTTTTGGTAATTTTTCTGAAACCTTGACCGCTTGCCACGTGTCCTCCTTATGGATGGTCATGATGATTTTGGGATTTCGTGAGTCCTCACCTTTACATATACGAGGGTTAAACCTCATGCAACTTCTTCTGGATCTGATGGCTATCAGTCTGTGCGCCCAAATCTGACGGCCTAGATCTCTTTCTCCTGCATGCTCTCCTCCTGCTACCTGGACGTAGATTCAACAGTCCAGATCTTGTCCTCTACCTGATCCAACAGTAGCTATTCTCCCTCCTGACCTTGCACTTCTTCCTTCCCCTTGGAAGATTTCCAAAGTTTCAAAGGCCTCGGCCTTTTCTCTTGCTGTGAAGCCTGTATCCTCGGCTCCCACCTGTATTCTAAGGACACTGTCCCTCCTGAGCTTCATCAACTCTAAACCTCAAAGGATTCCTCGACTTCCTGCTCCTCTCTATTATTTCTCTATGCGCAAAGGCACTGTTCCTCCTGATCTTTTGAACTTGAAACAAGTTCACTCTGAGTGCATTCCTTGCGTTGTTCCTTCTAAGCTTAAGAACTTTAGACAAGTTCTTATTCGCACACTCCTTGTGTTGCTGAGTCTTCAAATAAATCAATTTGAAGTATTTCTTGCAAAGAAATGCTTCACACCCTCCTGGTGTTCTTTTTCTCGATGCACACCTTGCCGAGCCTTTCTTCACAGAGTGTTCAATAACTATGTAAGTTCCTTCTCCTTGACACTTCCCTTTCCTTAGAACTCGAAATAGAGTTCTTCTCGGTGCACTCCTTGCACTAGCTCGATGCCCTCCTGGCAGAGTTTCTACAGAACCTCAGACGTTCTGTCCTCTCACTGAACTTGAAATAGAGTTCCCCTTCTATTCACACTTGCACCAACTCGATGCCCTCTTGGCAAAGTTCTCTAGAATCCTCAGTGACTCTATGCCTTTTCTCAATGCCCTCCTGGTAGAGCCTTTACAGAATTCTCAGCAATTCTGCTTCTCCTCTCTATGCTCTCCTCTACACAGTTCTTCCTTCAAGGTGTTCAACAACCTTGAGGCTTCCTCCTAGAGTCTAAGACTTCCTCTAGTGCACCTCCTAGCACGTCTTTGTCTGAAATTGCGTAGAATTCAGAAGTGCACTCATTGCACTAGCTTACAAAACCTGCAGCGTTCTGTCATGAAACCTCTTGCATGAAGCCTCAAAGAACCAGACCTAGAATCAAAGAACCCAATAGACAACGACTTATGTCTGTAACCTGCAAATGCAAACTAACATACATCTACAACATGAATGAACACATAACATTCATAAAAGACACATAAACACATAGAAACACATATGCAGGAAAAATTGCTTTGTATTATCCTCAATGTTTAATTACAATGTGTTTGAGCTTGGATTGCAACAGAGTCTCGGCTCTTCTCTTTTCTCCCTATTCTCTCTTCTTCTTTGTTCTTTCCTATAGACTCTATCGACTCCAGATACAAAGGCTCTTTTTACAAAAGGGGGATCCTCGAGCTCTTCCCTCCATCCTCACCAACTCTCATTAATTTGCATTCAATTACATTAAATGGTTATCTAGTCTGAATCAGATCTAGATCTCAGACTTACAACCATTTAAGGAAACCTTTTATCTAAAGCCTCTTCACATGCATGGGTTTTGGCTCTACTAGCCTTACAACATTTAATACAATTTCAAAATTTGAAATTTGAAAGTGAGAGGGTTGTGCCTCTCTTCTCCATTAAACATGTGCTTTGATGTGCTGAATGGCTGGCACATAGATGGCTTAGAGTGATTCTCCTGCATCATTATTTACCTTTGATAATCTTGATGGAGTGTTCTTCAATGTATTCCTTCTCCTTCTTGCTTTGATATGTCTCCTCTAGATTTAGCCATAGATCCTTGGTGGAAGTTCATTGTCCCATGCTCTCTTTGATGGGGCTTGAGATTCCACTAAGAATAGTCTTGAGAGCCAATGCGTCATTCTGCTTTCCTTCCCTTTGAACTGCAAATTTTGACTTTTTTTTCAATGGAACTGATCCACCAATGGTTTCCTTCCAAATATTTTATCCCATTGTCCTCAAATACACTCTCATCTCTATTCTCCAAGTAGAATAGTTTTCCTCATCAAGGATTGGAACTTCATCATCCATTTGTGTGTCTATGGATCTCCTTCAATCTTGT
>JZKD02S1754880.1:231524-241810 GCA_000966675.3 Picea glauca
TTGGGGTTTATCAGCAACAACTTAATAGAGTACAACTCTACAAGAGAACCATCTCTATAATGCAAGACTCAGCTCACACCCTCAGCACCAACTGAGATGAGGCAACAATCCTCAAGAAATGTCAATCTATCAACAGGTACATGACCTGTCAGTAGTGCAGTCAACGTTTGCACGTGCTCTAGCTCACTATAACTGGCGTATGCACGTGGTCAATGTATACAACAACCTGCGTATACCATCTGAGTTGTTAGGGTTTGTCCTTCAAGATGAACTCAAAATATATGCAATCAATATATCATTCTCTTCTATCTCTAACTGTCCAATATGACCACCATCCAGTCACAACCCATCCAAGATCTTTAATAGCTTGCTCATGCTCCACAACAAATCAATATGAATTCTATCTCAATCATGTATAAACAACTAGTATACCATAGCAATCATGTCACCACTGAATCACAAGAGTAATGATCACTCCATCAACCAAATCATCCAAACTAAACCATATCATAGAATCCATACCAAGAGTTCCCTAAGCATTCATAACACATCAAACAATAGTATCCATCAAGACAATAATGTAACCATACCAATGTCTTAGTGATAGATCTGAGCCCATAAAATGAATATCTAGAACCTGCCTCATCATCCAAGAGCTTGGCAACAGCTCAAACATAAGTCTTAATCATTCCATCCATTGTACACACCCTCTCCTCATACATCTCGCATGTGTACGTGCCCTGACCCATTACAACCCGCATATACCTCAGAAACTAGGGTTTTTGAAGCTCTGAGACTTTTATTGTCAAGATCTCTGACATTGTCAAAACTTTGATGCATCCATGAGATCCTCCTCTCGCTTTCATCCTCAGAATAGATATTCAATCATGCTCAAGAGATCCACACCAAATATTCTCTCAGAAGAATCTCTCCATCAATATTCCACAAGATAATCTCAAAAGAATTTCTCCATTGATCCACAAAAAGGATTTTCACAAGAAGCTTTCCACCCAAAGAATACTCTCCAAAACTGTACATCTCACAAGATATCTTAGATTCTTATTAGTACTTTCATATTCTAGGTCATGTAACCCAAATCTAGGTTACTTAACCCATTTCTAGGTTACTTAACCTCTTCTCCTTATTTTGGGGTTAACCACTTTCCATAAATAGAAAGTTCTCCAATACTTTATCATTTAAATATTACTTCTTGTTTTTGTCACCTTACTTTATCATTTAAATAATCTTTCTTGACTTTGTCACTTTAATTTATCATTTAAATAATGATTTCTTCTTTTAGGTCACTTTGACTTCTTTGACCTTGGGAGCTTCAAGCCTTCATATGGTGTCCTCCAACTTCATAAGGACATAGCTCTCAAATCGTGAGGAGTTATGTGACATTCCACATACCACTGGAACTGGCATGACAAGCACTATCCATCTAGGATAGTTTCACCAACAACTTCATTGATCTTCATCTCATTATTTTATACAAGCATGGGTCCTCCAACTGTTGTTCTTGGATAACTCAATCCACAAAGAATCTTCTGGTGAGGGATTTCACCATAAGGGGGCCACTTTGGAGTTCATCCATTTGTGCACTTTATCAATCATGATAAGACAATAATGAGCCATATTTTCATCAAACAAACTATGCATCATCATGTATCAATGACTACTCATTGATCTATCTTCATCTATGCATCATATCAATGATCCATCTTTACCAATTGGTTTCCACTTTTAGATCTATCATTCTCATCAAGGAAAATACATATACAATTTTCATCAATCATCAATCAATCAATGACATCAATCAATCAAACCATTTGCATCAATGACACATGATCCAAAAATCTCCCAAATAATCAAACCATTGGCATCAATGACAACATGATCCAACAAATTCACCCCCCCCCTCTCAGTATTCCAACAAATATTGTCCTCAACTACTTGCAAAGTGGCAAGCAAGGGGGAATCAAAACCAAAACCCAAATCATAGCGTACAAACGATATTGGTTGAGAAACACAATGAAGGACCTAGAAATGAAATTCTCACTCCTAGGGGAGCTATAACATGGGATAATGCATCGAATGGAGGGAGGTAGGTTGAACAATGGGTGAGGAAATCAATAGGACCTATGTTGACATTTGATCATCAGCTAGAAAAGGAGACATATCATAGGACAAGAAAATACATACTTGGACTGGATTGGGTAGCATCAACATCATTGCTTCCTCCTATGGTCGACATGCCTCTAATCTGTGATGGTAATATACCAAAAAAGTTGCTTGAGAAGGTAAGTACTCTAAGAGATTTTTGGAGAAGTTGCGTAGAATTGATGAAAGATGAAACTGCATTGAATGCATTATGTGAAATTATTGATCATTGCACAGAATAAAGGGAAATTCCTATTGAATAAAAAGATGACATTTTCATAGTTCAGACTAAGTGCGTAGATTAGGGAATATGATGTGGACAATGTCATTTTAGACTTGGGTTCCAATGTAAATTTGTTACCAAAGAAAACCTGGGAAATTATGGGGAAACCCAAGTTAATTTGGTCTACCATCCAGTTAATATTGGAAAAAAAACACAAGATAGTACCAATTGGTCGATTGATAGGGATACATGTGAATATATATGGGATGCACAGTATATCAGACTTTGAAGTCACTAAAATCATGGATGATATTCAGCCATATCCATCACTAATGTCGTTAGAATGGGCCTTTCACAATAAAAAATAAATATCAATCTAAAGAGGAGGGAAATGATATTTGAGGTAGGAGATTTAAAATTTACCGTGCCATTGGATCCAACAGAAGGAATGAGGTACATAGAGAAAACCAGAGGGAAACAAATTGAAAACTTGTATAATATGACTGTGAAAATGGATGACTTTGTTAACCCCACTATAGATGGTGCACTAAGTTGGAGAAGAATTAGATGCACTAAGTATCCACCCGACGGTGTGCCTGCATTACTCAATCATTGCGCTATATTGGAACAAAGCTATGTGACCCTCCCAAGTATGATGGTTTGATTGACATAGAATCTTTTGTATAGGCGTTTGAGTTGCATATATCCAAACAAAAAATATTGTTGGCATTAGATGTTGTCTTGAATGCCACTCCAGAGAGGTGGTGGGATTCACATAAAGGAGGAATAAAAGAATGGCAGCAGTGTAGAAGATTGATGTAAGTTAGATTCGGTACCAAGGTGAATTATATTGCACAAAAGTATACAGGGGTAGGTGATCCAACATATCATGTTGATAAATGAAGAAACATATGGAGATTGATACCAAAGAAGGAATGGACGTACATTTTTATACATACATTGGATACAATTCCTAAGAGATGGTACCTTGAACTAGAAATGCACAGAGAGATAGAAAATTGGGACCAATGAATTAAAAGGCTTAAGGTAACATTTACATTTGAACATGAATCTCCATTACTAGATGCAAATTTGTAGGCCATTAGAACCAAGATCTTTCTATAAGAAGGGCCAATGGAGGCAATACCTATGTGTAGTGCGTACAGAGCTTCTATGAAAGTTAATGAATTGTTGGAATCTTATAATGTTACTAAAGAAGAACAAGATGAGGAAGATCAAAGGAATATAAAAGTACTTGAAACTGAGGGGGAGCACACAATAGAAGGACCAGAGATGGAATTTCCTGCGTATGCACAACCACTAAAGACACAGTAGGTAAATATTGGGACAAATGAAAATCCAAAGTTTGTGCAAATAGGCGATTGCTGGAATGATGAAATTGTGGAGAAGATTTCAGATTTATTGTGTAAGTACTAGGATCTATTCCAAACTAAATTCTCATAAATGAAAGGGATAGCTTGGGAGTTAGGAGAAATGACAATCCCTTTGAAACCAAATGCTAAGCCAGTAAGACAAAGACCTTATAGAATGAATCTGAAGTATAAAGACAAGGTAAAGGCGAATATAGACATAATGTTAGAAGCGAGAACTATTGAACCATTGGTGGAATCATAATGGATAGGTCTAATTGTAGTGAAAGATAATAAAATCATGGAAATTAATATTTGTGTATATCTAAGCAAGATAAATGATGCATTTTTTCATGATCCATTTCCAAGACTGTTTACGGATGAAGTGCTAGAGAATGTAGGAGGGAAGAGGGTCTATTCTTTCACAGATGGATTTTCAGGATATCACCATATTAAGATTGCGCGGGAAGAAAAACATAACAGATTTGTGATAGAGTGGGGAAGTTATTAGTAAACAATAATTCCTTTTTGGCTAAAGAGTGCAGCGACATTTTTTTCAAGAGTAGTTGTCGTAGCTTTTAACAAATTTATATATAAGTTCCTTGAAGTTTACTCAGATGATTGGAATGTGTTTAATATATTAAAATATCACATAGAAGTACTCATGCTAATGTTCAATAGGTGTATACAATGTCTGATTTCACTGAATTTGAAGAAATGTATTTTTTGTGGGCCTTTTGGAATTTTTTTGGGCCATGTGGTACGTAAGCATGGCTTATCAGTGGATCTTACCAAGGTTGCAGTGCTTTTCACTTACAACCAGCCACATCAGTCAAACATTTGAGAGAAACCTTGGGTCATACATGATACTATAGGAAGTTCATTAAGGATTATGGGCATATTACAACACCTATAGAGAAGTTGTTGAAGAAAGAAACTAAGTTCCAGTGGAATGCGAACAATAAAAATATGTTTGGTTAGATTGAAGAAGAAATTAGTGACCATGCCAATTTTGATATTTCCATATTGGGGAAAGGAATTTCATGTTCATGTGGACACGTCATCTATATATTTAGGCATAGTATTATCTCAGTTAGGAGAAGGATAAATAGACCATCAAATTGTATTTGAAATTAGGAAGTTGTCAACATCAGAAAATAATTACACTACCATAGAACAAGAAGGATTAGAAATGGTATATGCACTGTATAAATTTATACATTATTTGTTGGGTTCTCATTTTAATATGTATATAGACCATTCTACACTAAGATACTTAGTGAACAAGCCAATGTTAGGGGGGAGAATATGTATATGGTGGTTGTTGTTCTAGGAATATGATTTTGAGGTTGTTCTGAAATGAGGGAAGCTGAATGTAGGCCTAGATCACTTATCGCACATACTATGAGGAGAATATGAAGGGAATATAGATAACATCTTGGAAGATGCACAGTTATGTGCAGTTAAAATAGTGGATGAATACTTCACAAACATTGTGTACTTTTTAAGCACAAGAATGGCCCCGCCAGACATGACAGTTGCACATAAGGAATAGTTAGTGGTTAAATAAATGGACTACCAACTAATTGTAGTGAACTTATACAAGTTAGGTGCATATGGGATATTAAAAATATATGTGATATAGAACGAAAGGTCAATGATACTCTCAAAAGTGCATAAAGGAATTGCAGGACACTGCATTGGTAAAGAGACTACACAGAAGATTTTGTGTGCAGGGCTCTGATGGGCCACACCTCACAAGGATGCTAAAGAATACTGTCAGGCATGCGATGTTTGTGAAAGGGTGGGAAATCCATCCAGAAGGGATGATATTCCTTTGCACCCACAAGTTACGCTACAAGAATTTGATAAATGGGTAATAGACTTTGTTTGACCGATCATCCCACGAGCGATAAGATCATAAGCTAGGTATATAATCACTGCGACATATTATTTTATCACACGGCAAGAAGCAACATTAGTCAAAGACTATAGCGTGGATATTGTTGCTCGATTTCTATTTGAGAATGTAGTTACACGATTTGGATGCATGTGTATTCTACTGAGTGATTAGGGTACACACTTCCTAAATAAGGAGATTGTCGCATTGATTGAGGAATTTCAAATTCATCATCATAGGAGTATATCGTATCACCCACAAGTCAATAGGACAGTAGAAGATTTTAATAAAATTCTAGAGAATGATCTGACAAAGATCTGCAACGTAGGAAGGGATGATTGGGACATGAGGATTCCTACAGTATTATGGGCATATAGGACTACAAGTAAAAACTTGACTTGGCAGACACCTTCTAGGTTGGCTTATGGGAAAGAAGTAGTAATGTTGATGGATTTTATTATGCCTTGCCTACACGTTGTAGCAATTACCGATCTTTTAGACTTTGGAACAGTAGAGGATAGATTTTCACAGTTGCTACAGCTTGAGGAAGACCTATTTTTCATAAGGTTCAATCAACAAGTTCCTAAGGAAAGAGAAAAGCCATGGCATGATAGACATATTAAACAAAAAAAAATTCAAGTGGGGGACTTAGTATTAATATACAAAAAAACGTTTATGCAGCATCCATGAAAGTTTCAAATTCATTGGTTAGGACCATACGTAATTAATTATGTGACGGAGCTAGGTGTTGTGAAGTTGGAAACGTTGAATGGTGAAGTCCTGTGAGGAATGGTGAATGGGATTCAACTGAAAATTTATACGGATGACCAACCTCCCATGAACTAGGATGAATTACGCAAGAAAAAATGTACCATAGTAGTGTATTATAGTAGGAAAAAGACAAAAAGAAATAAAAAGTGGAAAAAGAAAAAGAACATAAAGTAACAAAGTAATGACATGTAATAACTAGGAAGTCTAAAGTGTTAACCCAAGGTCCAAGGTGAAAGACTGACACTTGCATATGTAAGTGTGTAGAATAAGTGAGTGTCATGTAGATGGATGAAACTGCACCGAGCAGGGATATTACATGCAAAATCTAGAAAAAATGTGTAGAATAGGATGGGGGACCATTAAAGGCATTAAAAAGAGGAAACGACGGTTAAAAATCATTAATGACAAGGCATAAATATGACATGTATTCATAAATGGAAAAAGTTGTTGGGAATCGTGAAAAACTGGTGGTAGGAGGAAAACATACAACGATAGACTTGGTAACAAAGACGCATTAAATCACGCATTGAGTACACAACTGATGGATTATACCGTTAGTTCAAGAGTGAATGTAGAGGGATAATTATCGAAGGTTTCTAAAAGCACATTGGGGGCCAACAAGAAAAGGTTATTTGCATTCATAAGAATTGTGAGAATACAGAGCAGACCACATGTAAACCATATCCGACATAGAGTAGTTGTAGAGTCAAAAAAGGAGAGCATCATTCATAGAGAGAAATGGCACCACCAAAAGTTGCGGCACGAGCTACCACGAAAGAAACCTAGAATGTGACCACCGGTCACACCTGAATTCGAGGAAATGTATGGATATTTGGCTTCGCAGCTGAGGTTTCCTAGGGATTACATACCACTGAGAAAGGACACTAGACCACAGGTTCAGCTACCCAAGGACACAAAGTACCCGCTGGTTACGCCATAAATATCATGCGGTTTCATTATTGCAGGGGACTTGATGGGAAAGGTCGTTGCTTTGAATTTTTAGAACCACGACATAACAAATGCGTAACAGTTTCTTGATTTATCAAGAGACAAGTATTTACACACTAAAAGTGTATTAGGGACAGGTGCAATATTGTTCGAGATACAAAACTGGGCGGTCGGGCTAGAAAAATCATGGATATTAAACTTGGTAGAAATCCCACACTTTGGAAGAAGTCTAGAAATAGATGATTGAGTTAATATCTTATAGATATGTGTCCAAAGAGGGATTTTATGACTAGATCTACCAGTATCTATCGATACGTAACTAATTGCATGGATAACGGGCTTGCTGACAGTAGGGGAGGATCTGGCAGCACTATTGACAAATAATTATAGGGGGGAAGCATTCTCTGAAAGTATGAAAGAGAATTTCAACACCTTTAGAGTAAAGATACGGTTGGATGTCTCTAGCATAAGTGATGATGTAGTTATATTTTCAACATAGGTATTGGACTAGAAATTACTAAGGACATGTCAAAAGGATGAGGCGTTGGCCACAATAATAGCAGTTGTGGAGAAGTGTGTATAAGGGGTCCAGATTAATTGTGCCATATTTTTTGTCAATCAGTTTCTGACAGATTTCACTGAAGCCTAGGAGAAAGGAATGAAATTTCACTATTCCTTTCTTATCATACTTATAGAATTGATCACTTGGAGGGATCTTGCCAAGTACTAGTTTTTTAAAACATCATGAAGAGATCACTCAAGCACATGATATGTTAACTTATCGAATACTACACACAAGGGGAGACAACAAGACAACAATGTCACCTTCTATGTCTACTTTATCACAATTAGAAACATCATAGATCACACACCACACATCACCGCTCAGACTGTGGAGAACTATCAGGATATTGTGCACTTCAAAGAAGGGATGCACCACATGTATATCCAAGCTAAAAGAGACCCGACGCACCAGTGGCTGTGAACAAGCTACAAGTTGACAAAAGAGGATGTATTCTTTATTTATAATGACTGGGACAAGGAATGGAAAGTTCCAATTGAAGAAACGAAGCACCCTAATAAGGAAGAGGAACGAGAAAATGAAGATGAAAAACTAGATGAGGCACAAGGAAGTGAATAAGGAAATGGTGCAAGAGATGATGCTATGGGGAAAATCCCCCTAAACTGGATCTAGATAATAGGCAGAGCAATAACTCCCTTAAAATATGGATCTACCCTTAATGTACCCCCAAAACATATAAACTAAGTGATGAGAGAGAGAGAGAGAGAGAGGAAAGAGAGGGTTAATGAGTGCACCTTCATTCCTTTCGGTTGGTGTAGACCTCTTTCTCTTGTTGTCACCTCCTAGATCACAAATATCCTCCCAAAGATAACCTGCAAAAGGTTAGGAATGCAATGCAACAATATATGCAATCTATAATAATCATTTTAAATGTCTAAATATAGCTATGAATGTTCAAATTAACAAGAACATGTAAACATAGGGTTTTGGGACAAGGATAATCTCTTTTATTCGAATTTAAGATAAAAAATGGTTACAAACTTTGTGGGTGACCACTCTACAAACCAAGTCCAGGATCCTCTTTCATGGCTCCAAATGCATCAATCCCACATTAGCTTCTCAAAACCAACATCTCATTAAGAAAAGGAGGAAGGGTTGCATAAGGAGAAAGGTTGAAGCAAAAAGTTGAGGCTAAAACTTAGAATGAGATGCAAACCTTGGTCAAAGAAAGGGAAGGGATTTTGGTAGAGTTTTCTTATTCTCTTGTTCATGTCCATAAATGATTCATCAAGACCTCTTCTTATATGAGAAAAAAATGGTTATTCAGTTTAGGGACGGGATACAAGGGGTAGAATGGTTAGGAAACCCTTCCTAGCCCGTAAACTCCGTTGAATTCCACACAATTTTATACTTTTTGCAAACTTTGGACGTAAACGTGGACTAACTAACATGAAACACGCATGCGTACACAGGATAATTGGCATGCAACATGCATGTGTACGCAGGCTATTAGTGTAGCAGGGAACATACACTATCCAAAAAATGTTTTTTTAGAAGGAAGCCTTAGCAGTATTTTTGGAAAAGTATGAAAATGGATGGGCCAATGTATTGTATGAACAGATATGGAATTTTGGACTATAATACATGCCCCCTAATGTGTGAGGTCATAAGAGAAACTAATGCACGAAATACATTACAATATATTTACACAGTGGAAAGGCACATAGTTGAGTGAGCCCGAGACGAGTGTTCGTGAGCATGTCATCTTTAAAACAATGATAATCTCTCTAAGGAGGGAATACCCATGATCGGGATTAAATAAGCATGGCTTCCAATCAAATACATTGCAGATCCATGTCATATATGACTACAAGACAAATATGGACGTCTATATAAATTGTAGTTGTTTGCACCCAATTCGTCACTTGGTGAGCAAATAAAGGGTGCTTACATGCCCAGTTGGGTCTTGCTGAGCATGACAGCTGTAGAGGAAAGGGTTAGGAAAAGAACAACAAAACTATAAGCAAGAATTAAATTAAAACAAACTAAAACTATGAGCATATGGATAAAGAAATAGAAACACAAAAAGACCAATATCACCAATGTTTTTAGGCTAATCAATTGATGAAATCAAAGCACAATGAAGGAAGGGGACTATGAGTCCCTTCTTTCTCCAATGGAAGGCTCTTGAGGCCCTCACAAACTTGCTCTCCTTACAATGAGAAAATGAGAATTATGGTGAAAGAACTCCAAGCACATTCACTCAATGGAGAGGGGAATGGCTCTATGAAATGGTGCCAATGTGTTATTGTCAAGGAGTGAGTCCTTAAAACAATCTAAGCAGCATAACATTACATGAAATTCCTTGAGAAAATGATGTTTCTTCATGGA
>JZKD02S1754880.1:251249-284543 GCA_000966675.3 Picea glauca
TGAAATTCCTTGAGAAAATGATGTTTCTTCATGGCTTTTTATAGCATAGCATTGGGTGATTATGTAACTCCTTTGAGGTGTGAAAAGGGGATCTTTAGGGCTTAATTAGGTCTTTTACCAGCCTACCATGTAGATTTAGCTCAGATTTGAGAGTCAAATCGGCTTGGGAGTTGATCCATAAGTGGTTGGGAGATCGACCAATTCCATAAATGCGCCATTTAGCAGGTGCACGGGTTTTTGCGCCAACAGCCGCGCGTCGTGCGAGCATGCATGCATTGTACATTCCTGTTCCGCGCATATGTGCACGCACCCAACTTCTGTAAAGAGCCCTTCAATTTTTGGTTACTTTTTAAAGTTTTTGACCCTTTTGCAAGGCTTTGAAATTAATTCAGTGCCATGAATGACTTCATTCCTGTTTGACGATGTTGAGTTCTTGTCGCCATGTGCGGACGAAATTTCAGTGATAACAGTAGTCATGAAAAATACATACTGGATCTACATCTCAATATCATCTAAATATATACAAGTACAATATGGTATGCATCTTCAAGAAGCATCGATGCCTATGTTTAGATATGGGGACTTCATAGCTCGAGAAACAATTTCAAGATATTCAAAACTGAGGTAGGAGTACAATAGGAGTGTAAGACTCACTACCCTGAGGTCTTCAACATGCCATCAGGGAAAGACTGGAGGATCTTGATCATCGGGTACATAACTTCATTGATTTTTAATCTAAACTTGACTGGACTCTTGGGATGGCCGAATCATGAAGGTCAAGAGATCAACTACAGAATGGCCAACTCAATTTGGATAAAAATTCCCTTGGACAAAAGCACGACAAAATGATGAGACTCATGAAGCGTATTATTGACATAAGTCTTTGATACAAGAGGAACAACAAACTCTCCATATGTTTGGAAGAGTAACCAAATGGAGGAGGAAACAACTCTATGTAATGAGAACAACTTCCTAAGGTCATACTAGATCCCAACACTTGGCGAACAAACATAAGGATGTGATTTTTCCAAGGGAGACTATATTGTTGTCGATAAAAGAGAATGTATATCATGTCCCTTGTTTCTGGAATATTTGATTTTTTTGTCTTTTTCAAATTTTTAACGAGCTTGAAAAAGAATAAAATAATGCTATGTTACAAAGGAGGAATGAGTGTCACATGAAAACAAAATAGTTCCAAACCGATGGAACATATTCATGTTCAGATCAAGGATACATGTGGAGGATAAGAAAACTCGGGAAAATTCCTCCATGGGTCAAGGTGTCAAAGCATGAGGGAGAAAGTGCTACAAGGATTTCATTTAAGGAATTCTTTGAAGGTTCAGTCAATAACAACATGAAGCTGGCATCAGGCCAAAGATACAAGGATGAGACATGTGATGCGATTAAGTATGACACAACAAGACTCCTTCCATGTAAAGTTTTATAAGCCTAGAGAAGGTAAGCTCGGTGGTTTTTCACATTTAGAAAGTTTGGAAAACACTAAAAGAAGACTCAAGAGAGTTCCTTTTTCATAATTAGTCCAATTGGTTCAAAAAAATGGGTAAACTTATACCGAAAGGATGTCTCTTCAAAACCATTTTAATGATTGTGATAGAGACAAGATCACTCGACTATCTTTTAAATTTTCAGGAGTCTGAAAAGAGCTTAACTATGGATGGATAACCTTTTTCTAAGTTTAGTCTCCTTAGCCTGAAAAATTATAAAATATAATTTAGGAGAACTCTATCGGAGAGACATGTTTCTTGAGGCGTACCTTTTTCCTGGATAATCTATTGGCCAAGAAAAGGGTTGAACTTATGCCAAGTAGATATTCCTTATGGACCAATTAATGAGTGTGAAAGGAACAAGGTCACTCGAAAATATTTTCATATCTATGGAGTCTGAAAAGAGATTAAATATGGACTTCAAGGGGGTTCCTTTTTGTATATAATATCCAAGGCCTGGAAAATAGATAAACCAAAACAAGGGAGAATGGCCCTTTTTCGAGAATTTAGTCCCTTGGGCCTGAAAAAGGGTTAAACTTACACATGAGAATACTCTCCTAGAGAACCGAAGCTCCTAGGGCATACCTTTGTTCGTAAATTAACCTTCTAGACCACAAAATGGGTAAACTATCGTCAGAGAGATGTGGCTTCAAATTTTAGTTTGACGAGTGTGAAGGGAAGAAAGATCGCTTGAAAATATTTTCAATTTTAGAGAGTCTGAAAAGGGCTTAAAGAATATTCCCGGGGGACTTATTTTCTTAAGTAATCTAAAAAAGATAAAAAAAGAATAAATAATTTCTCATTAGATGTCACTTTCAAAGTTTAAGTGAGATTGAAAAAAGAAAAACCTTGATCTTGGGGAGTTTGATGGGTATAGGCCAAAGAAATGATGAAGAACAAGGATGAGACTTCAACACAAAGTCATGGAAGGACTAAAAGGGACTCTTGTTCCTATGAAGTACTTCAGCATGGGAACCAAATGGAAAATAAGGTTCTAAATAGGATGCCCATGGAACAAAGGATATACCACATAAAGTACGATACAATTATCAGCAAGGAATGTTAGTGTCATAATTCAGCGGGGTTGATCCTAAGGAGAAAAAACAAGGAAATGAATAATGCAAAAATTGCTAAGGAAAAACCTAACCTATATTCCAGTTTCAAGGTCAATACCTGTCAGATCGGATCGATACGATGAAAACAATTCGAAGAAAAATGTCTCCAAGATCCTGCATATAATGCCAAAAACACTCATATAGATGTTAGTAGATCCAATATAGATAGAATCTTCGGAAAATAAGAGGTTCTATTGAATAAAAAAATTGAAAACAACAAACTTAGATTGTAAAATATGGTACACGGCACTGCACAACCTTACGACTCATGCATAGTACTGGTTCAAGTAGAGCCTGTTGTTGAGATTTGACCAAGAATCTCTTTGATAGTCAACCTGGAAAGTCTCCCAAAAGGGAAGAAAACAAAAACCATGGTGTAAGTCTTCCCACATTATAGAAACCATATTTATGGCTTCAAGGATAGCCTCATCCAAAGGAAATTCAATATCTGAGAAATAATGTGAATGAGGAGGATCCATAGTCCCAAAGGGCAAAGAAAACTGACCATATTCCATATGACGATGGAGATTCTATTCATGGTTGGAAGAGTCTTTTAGTGAAGAATCATAAGGACGAGGGCTTGAGGATCTACAAATAGCAATATCAGACTCAAAAGGAGACTCAATACCACTCGGACCAAGAGGGGAAAATAAGGGGTCCCATGCCCCCATTGGATAAAATAATGATCAATTGCTGAGACCATGTCTTGAGAAGGAAAACATAAGTGAACAAGTTCTTTCTCAGAAGCAATTGAACACGAAGGATAATATGCCACATAATTTACGTTTGGCGGGGTAGAGTCTACACAAATACTAGGAACATATAAAGGGGTAGCTTGAAGTAATGTCGAATTAGGATGGTGATTATCATATGCCAACTCGGCGATAGTGACAATGCTTCTATTTTGAGGGAAATGCATCACTTGAAAGAGAATATAAACCACATATCTCATAGCATATACATAATCGCAACTGAGAAGCATATTGAAATCAAACCTAGTCTTACCTTATCTGCAAAACAAACCTTCTAAACTAACAAACTACAAACAATAGGGAATGAGTGGATTACAAGAGCCTAAAGAAACATATATTTATTCAATATTTTCCTCCATAAACCATTTTTCTTTCATTACCTTCCATAAGTTTTTGTCTACCAAGGATAATCCAAAATCATGTACTATATTTATTACCCAGCCACACAATTATTTGTGCATAGAAATACTTTTCCAATTAACAAATGGGATGCGACCATTTTTTCACTTTTTTATCACAAAAAAATGTACCTTCCTTGTTGCTTCTATGACACCTTTGGGAATGAATGCTAAGGAATGCTAGAAGAGGGATAACCTCTAAAAAAAATTTAATCAAATTCAAACACCCACCAATTAAAATCCACCTATTACTCCAATCATTAGTTTGAGCTTCAACTCTTTCCATGAGAAAACCCTAATCCCTTTTACCACATCCATTGGGTTTTAACCAAAGAGCCCAATATCTGAAGCCCTCGTTGAAATTTAAAACCCTTAAGGGGAATTCATAAAGAATCCTATGTTTCTCCATATATTCCATTACATTAAAGAAAATGAAATATTTTTAAAATTTAATCTCCATACCTATGGCTTTACCATACAAACCTAAGATTACCTTCAACTTTCTAGGTTCACTAATGTTTCTATTTAAGAAAAAAATCACATCACCTACAAATAGTAGATGTGTTGGTGAGCATAATATTCCTATATTCACCCCCATGATAGCTCCAACTCTTTTAGTCCCACTAATTTCCATATGAATACCCTATATAACTAGAAGAAAGAGATGTGTAGACAAAGGACAAACCTATCAAAATCCTCTAGTTCAATTCAAAAAAATGGAAGCAAATCCACTTATCAGTAGAGAAAATGAGACTAGAGAAAAAATACCATTATCCAACACACCAAAAGGAATCTAAATCCATTGCAAAGAAACAAAAGTCTAGATAGATCCAACTTGTCCAGTCATAGGCCTTGGATAAATTAAGTTTTAGAACTTATGTAGGATAATTTGTGTTCATATTTTAGTAGTTGCGAGAGGTATTCCCTCCTAGAAAACATTTCTTAGAAAAGAAGAAGATTCCAAGAAATCAAAGGAATACCATTGAATAGTTGAATAAGATCCTGGAAAAGAGTAAAGTGAAATAGAAGACCACAGAAGAGAAGTTGGCCCACATGAAATAACAATAATGTGGAAATATAATTTCCAGGAAGAGAAGTTGGTCCACATAAATAACAAAATAAATTTGAAGACCCGGAATAAGAAGTCATCCCTAGACAAGATCCCAACTTAGTATAAATACAAGTCTAGGCCAGTTCATTTGTACAGTTAGACAATTCTCCTTATCGAGTGCGCACTAGGCAATTGCAGCTGCAGTTGCAGTAGTTTTTCTATTTCTGGTTTATGGTTCTCTTGGAGAGTGCACCCCACTTAGGTAAATATATTATTGGTGGCTCTTGGTGGTTTCTCTTGTGCGCTTCCTCTAGAGGAGTTGTTATAAGGTTGTGTGGTGTTGCCTAGATGTTTCGTTCCAGTTGCAGTTTCATTTGTTGTTAGAAATTTTCAGTTGTGTCAGTTCTGTGGTGCACTATCTTGCTGTAGTGATGTGCATGTCTTGCACTAGTTCTGTGGTGTTGCTCAATTGTCTACCCTCTCTAGGGCTTGACAAGAAGAAGATAATAATTTTTTATCAATGTTTCTTGATTGTTGGTTTTCTCTTGTGAATAGATCTTGTTCATGGTTGTATTGGAATATTGGAAAGATGATCTCTAAGAAAATTTTGTTGGGTTTTTCCCTCAGTTTGGGGTTTTCTCAGGATAAATATTTGTGTCTTATTGTGCTTATTTATCTACTTCTTATATATTTCAGTATATGATTATTGAATGTTAAAAGAACATAAAAATGATATGGTAAATATAATTTTAACCAAACTAATGAAAATCTAACATGGGATCAGAGAAAGTTTCCTTCATAACAGTCTAATCATTGGAAGAAAGATCGTGATATTTTCCACATTACTGATATTTACCGTTGAACATGCAATTTGTCACTACACAATTTTCTTTGTCAATATCGTTGAGAATTTATTATAAAATTGATTCGGACAAAGTCCATCCCTAATCAACTCTCCCTAATCTAGCGCACCTACTTCACCTCTCATATTGAATTTCTGTCAAAATTGATTTTTTAGGGTTTTAGGCTTGTTGGCATTTTCCTGCACATTGAACCTTCTAATTCAAATGTGTAACTTTTTCTTGTTGATGTAATGTCTCCTACTAGAAGACAAAGTTGGATGGTGCACTTTTATATAAGATGAGGGTGTTTGCAGGAGACATACACTTGACAAAAGGACATTTATCCAAGCAGTGACAGTATATCCAAAGGAATCTTAGATCTAGTGCACTCAGAGGAAGCCCAAGAGTTGGAGGTAGTAGTGACGATGTCTTATATAGTATATAACAACTCAGATGGGACAGATCAACAACTAGACTTCAGGTTTTCATATCAAGTTTGATATTTCATATTTTTGCAGCTTAAGTAAGTGTTGTAACTAGAATAGAATTCTTTAGAATTTTGTTACTACTATTGTTATCAAATATTTAGTAACACTGGAATATTTTTGGTATGATGATAATTAAGTAAAATCTCATTGTTCGTTCTTAATGATGCACTTCTTTACAAGTTAAATTGATCTCCTCTAGGATACGTTCTTGGTTTTTTACCTTGTTCCAGACAGGTTATCTTGGAAATTCCATGGAGGTTACCACAGAGATGTTGTTGTTTGTGTTTCTTGTTCTGGGCAGGTTACCATGGAGTAATGATTGGTCACAATGCTGGAAGAGTGTTGAAGAGTGCTATTATTTTTTGTTATTGTATTTTCTTTTTGGCTCTTGTTCCACGAAGGTCACAAGTGATAGCTCTGAGAAGGAGCTACTGTGATGATTGTTCCCATTCTTGTTTTTATTATTGTTCTTATTATAAGAATATTATTCTTGTCCATTGTTTTCCCTTGTTGTTTCTCTTGTTCCGGGGAATTCACAGATGATATATCTGAGAGGGAGATATAATGACGGTTGCAGGAGGCAACATATTAGATGGTATCTAGATGATACATGAGAAGAGTATACACACATAGAGTTGTGTACATGATTGTACACATCCATGTAATGAAGGAGAAGAGTACAAAGTAAGAACTTTTTGACAAGAAGGGTACTTTTACGGGATACAAAGTATCTCATATGGAGATTGATTGTAAGGAACAAAAGGCTCTGAAGATGACTGTACAAATTACTCTAGTTGAGTTGATCACTCTTCATATCATTGGGAAGAGATAGTAGAGCCAAAAGGGCCTACCCAGAATCGTTGCAGTGACCAGGAAGAGACTAGCATGGTCCCATGATACTTTGCAGGATGCAAAGTGGATACATATATATGGAATTGATGAGACATATTATGAGGAGGAGCAGATGAATCCACTAGTGGTGAGGTATGTGGCCCCACCAAGTACCATATTATAAGGAGCTATAGTTCATAGGGAGTCATCCTTTAGGATATAGTAGGGAGGAGCAACCTCCCCAAGACAATTTATAGGAGATCAGACTTCAAAGGAGGTTTGCACATTCATAGGGAGTAGATGGATCCAAAGATTATATAGACTTAGAGGGAGTCAAGATTCAAAGGGAGCATGTAGAATAAAAATGAGCATGATCTCAAGGAGATTCAGTGGCTTAGAGACTTTCATTCAGAAACTATCCCTCCTAATATTTAGATGGGAGAGAGAGATGTCTTCCAAGAATGATAGATAAGTGCCATGAGTTGAGGAGGCTAGATCAAAGCTTCAAAGGCTTCGAGGAGATATGAGACCTCTTGGGAGGGTTCCCTTGTTTTAGTGACAGAGGAGGAATCCATTCATAAGGACCGGGATATGGATTTCGCCTCAGTTCCAGAGAGAGAAAGAGACCACACAATTTTTCCAACTATGTGTCACTAATGAGGAATATCATCAATTACCTTCCACTTTTGAGGAAGTTTCTAAGAAGAAAGTATGGAAGGATTCCATAATGGAAGAGTACTATTCCATCATGAAGAATTATGTGTAGGAAGTGGTTTTGAGACCATAAGGGAATTCATTGGTCACTTCCAAGTGCATATACAAGATCAAGCATGTTACAGATGGCCGCATATATATGTACAGAGATAGATTTGTGGCCATAGGATTATCCCATCAAGAGAGAGAATATTATGATAAGACACTTCCTCAAGTATCCATAAGAAGTATACATAGAGTAGCCACAAGATACATGAGAAGGATTCTCACATCTGCAAATTGAAGAAATATTTGTACAAGCTTAAGCAGGAACCCAAGGCAGAGTATGCCAAACAATTATTTTGATGAGCTTGGGGATGGTTTCCCCTTGATATTGGATGACCTGTTTCTTACAGGCGATAAGAAGCTAACATATGGGTGAAAGAGGGAACTCACTTCATAGTTAGAAATGAAGGATTTGGATTTTATGGGACTAGAGGTGTGACATAGATGAGATTTTCCTTAGCCAAGGAACATATACATTTGATATCATGTAGAGGTTTGAGATGATGGATTGCAGGTCCATGGTCACACTTATGGTTATGAATATGAAGCATTTGAGTGATTCATTTTCATATTTGGTTGATCCCACGATGTACATAAAATTGATCAAATCCTTGATGTACCTGGTTAACACCAGACTAGACATATCCTTTGCAGTGAACACAATGAGTCAGTACATGGTTGAGCCTAGAAACGTACAATAGATTGCAACAAAGCATGTGTTGAGGTACCTGGACAATACAGTTGGATATGGACTTAGATTTTCTCTAACAATGCAATAAAGTTGCAAGGTTATACAAACTTTGAGAGTGAAGTGGGTGGGAAAAGCACATCATGTTGTTTCTTTGGTTTGGGATTAGGTATGATCTCATGGTTGAGCAGAGAAGCAGATGTCAGTGGAATTTAGTACAACAGAGGCAGAGTATATTGCAACCAGTATTGCAAGTTGTGAAGCAATGTGACCTAGGAAGTTGCTTGCAGGGTTATTTGATATAGAGTTGGAGCCAACTTTGATACAGAGTGATAATCAAAGTTGCATGAATCCTTCAAAGAATCCTATATTTCATGAAAATTCGAATCATATAGAGATCAAATACCACTACATCCAAGAAATCGTGCAAAGAGGAGTTGTGGAGCTCCGATACATATCCACATATGAGTATATAGTGAACATTCTCACCAAGCCTTTGTCTAGAGTGAAGTATGAGTACTTCAAAGACAAGCTTGGTGTATTGTAGAATGTACACTCTCGTTGAGAGGGAGGTGTGATATTTATCCTCCATCTAGCTAACCCCTTTGGCCAAGGGTTTCCCAGATCATTCATGTGAGGTGACTGAGGGAGTAATGGACATCCAGGTACAAGTCTTTCCTATCCCATGTGAGGTGGTTGGGTGTGAGTAAGACTTACAACATAGCCTTTCCTATGCCATGTAAGGTATCTAGGTGTGAATGGGGATATGTTCATAGTATTTCCTATGCCATGCAAGGTGGATAGGTGTGAATAATACTACTGAGAGAGAAAACACATCATAGAATAGTCGTGGATACTATGGCAGTAGTTGTGTACTACTAGACAACATGCTAGTAGTTGTGTGCTACTAGTTGATTGCTACATAGTCATGAGACTATGGAAGTAGTTTTTTACTAATGGACAACATGCTAGTAGTTGTGTCCTACTATTTGATTGTTATGTAGTCGTGAGACTATGGAATTAGTTGTGTACTACTAGACAACATTCTAGTAGTAGTTGTGTGCTACTAGTTGATTTCTACGTAGTCATGAGACTATGGAAGTAGTTGTGTACTATTGGAAAGCACATTAGTAGTTGTGTTCTACTAGTTGATTTCTATCTAGTCATGGATACTATGGAAATAGTTGTGTACTATTGGAAAAAATTCTAGTAGTTGTGTGTTATTAGTTGATTGCTACATAGTTGTGAGGACTATGGCAGTAGTTGTGCACTACTAGACAACATGCTAGTATTTTTGTGCTACTAGTGGATTCCTAATTAGTCGTGAGATTATGAGAGTATTTTTTTACTACTATGGAAGTAGTTGTGTACTACTATGACAAAAAAATTGTACTATTGGATAGCATTGTAGTAGTTGTGTGCTACTAGTTGATTTCTATGCAGTTGTGGAGACTACTAGACTGCTTAGAAGTAGTTGTGTGTTACTAATTGATTGCGACATAGTAATAGAGACTGTGGTGGATAATTTAAGCTACCGATGGCATGGTAGTATTTGTGTGCTACTATTTGATTGCAGAGTAGTCAGTGGACTACTTGATGAAGACATCGTGGAAATATACCTCCCTAGATAAGAGGGAGTGTTGATGTTTTGGTAGCTGCGGGAGGTATTCCCTCTTAGACATTTTTTCTTAGAGAAGAAGAATATTCAATGAAGTCAAATGAAGACCATTGAACAGTTGAAGAACACCTTAGAAAATAATAAAGTGAAATAGAAGACCACAAAAGAGAAGTCGACCCAAAGAAAATAATTTTAAAGTGGAAATATAATTTCTAGGAAGAGAAGTCGGTCCACAGAAATAATAAACTAAATTTGAAGATCGAGAATAAGAAGTCGGCCCTATATAGGTTCTCGTATTAGTATAAATACAAGTTTGGGTTAGTTCATTTGTGCATTCAGACAATTCTCCTTTTGGAGTGTGCACTAGGAATTTGTAGTTGTGGTTTCATCAGTTTCACTATTTCTATTTTCTGGTTCTCTTGGAGAGTGCGCCCCACTTGGGGAAGGATATTCTTGGTGGATCTTAGGGATTTCTCATGTGCACTACCTCTAGAAGATTTGCACTAAGGTTATGTGGTGCTTCCCAGTTGCTTCATTCCAGTTGCAGTTGCAGTTACAGTTGCAATTGGAGTTGTAGTTGTTGTTATAAGTTTCCATTTGTGCCAGTTTTGTGGTGTGATATTTCTTTAGTTATGCACCTATCTTGTGCTAGCTCTTTGGTGTTGCTCAGTTGTCTACCCTCTATAGGGTTTGAAAAGAAGAATATAAGTATTTTTTATCATGGTTTCTTAATTGTCAGGTTTCTCTTGTGAATAGATCTTGTTCATGGTTGTATTGGAATATTGTAAAGATTCTCTAGGAGAAAAGTTGGTTGGGTTTTTCCCTGAGTTTGTTGTTTTCCCAAGATAAATCTTGGTGTCTCATTGTGATTGTTTATATGAAGCTTATATATTTCAGTATATGATTATTGAATGTTAAAAGAAGATAAAAATGATATGGTAAATCTAATTTTAACGAAACTAATGAAAATCTAACAATTTTTAGTCTTGATAGTGTGAATGCATTCCTAGGATGCTTCAATTGCCTCATAATTTTATTTTCTCTCCAAGAAACCAATTTTTTCTCATGAAATGGATTTTGATTTTTTTTTTTAACCTTAACCTCTATAGCTTTCAAGAAAATTTTGTATAAGAAATTACATAAGGATACTAGGTTACAATCCTAAAAGGAATTAGGCTTGTATTTTTTTGGGTTAGTTCCATAAATGAAACATTTGATGAGGTTTACACCTTTCATGATTTTTTTAATCTACCCAGTCACTATTAGTAAAACATCCTCTAGTAAGTTAGGAAATATAGAAAACAAATTCTGCAGTCTACTCATCTAGGCCCACACTTTTTTCTCTTTTCAAGGAGGCCAAAATAGTTTGTAATCCATCCTTGGAGACCACTTCCTTTAGAATTTGATTTCTTTCTTTTGTTACAAACCTTGGGAAGAAAGAAGAGATATTTAAGATATATTTTATGTTCTCCCTCTCAGGATCCTTGAAAATATTTTGTAAATAATCTCTCGCTTTATCTATTGTTTAAATTCCGCATTTGTTGTTTCCTAGATGGTATTTACCCTTTTCATATGTTTAGTAAAATCATGGAAATTTTTCTATTTTCACCTACTATCTCAATATATAGGGCATCGATTTTCATCCTCCATTCATCTTCCCTATATGCCTTTTTTTTTACCCTCTATCTCTTCCATTTTAAAAACCTCCTCCTGACTAAAAAGGCCATTCTTGTTCCCCTCAATAAAAATTTAATTTCCTTTCATCCTCCTTTAATTGATTTCCAATGTTTTTCCTCTTAATATAAACCCAATCCATAATTTCCTTTTTAATGTTTTCTAGTGCACAAATGAACTAAGAAAATGTTGTGCGCCTCAAGGTTGGAACATATATTTTCCATTCATGTTTAATCGAATTCTTATAAAGCTTCCCTTCTAACAAAAGATCCTTGAATTCATAAGGAATAAGTGGCTTGTCATTTTGTATACCCATTTCAAGAAATATAGTACTATGATATAAAAGACAACAAATTTTACCAATGAAATTATTAACTTCATATTTCCATCAAATATTTAGAGGCCAGAAATATGTCAATAATTTTGCGAATCCCATCTAATCCTCCTCTATTATTTCACCAAGTAGGGATCATTTTCAAAGGCTCCACATCTACAAACTCAAATTATTCTAACGTTTTCTTGAAGTATGTAGCATTTGTATGTATCCTATAATCTGTACCCCATACCTCTTCTTTGGATGTAGAAAAATCCATGGTTCATCCCATCATAACCTTCTCCTTTTTAACATATTGGAGGTCAAAAAAAGTATCATAGATACCCTACTTACCCTCATACAGTCAATAAAAATTAATAATTGGGATCGTCTATCCCAAGTCCTTGGAGATAAACTTAGTCTAGATATGTATTTCAATGACATCATATGTTAGAAGAGACATGGCACTTATCAACCTTGTTTAAAAACCACCTGTTGTGACCGCAACAACCCCCCCTTTATTTTTTCTTTTGCAAGTGAAAGGAAAGGGGCACCCTACTTAAATTTCAATCCTATTTCCTAAACCTCTACCACTTGAGCCTAATGTTATGTCTTCACCTACCTTGAGGGAGTTGGGGGTTTATATTGTTGGATGATTATTTTGATGGGTGTTGATTATTCATTTTGATTTGATGATTTTAAATGTCTTCATGATGCTTATTGACATATGATGTTCTGTTGACATCTATTTTAAACTATTCGTTGATTCTGAAGTGTTTGATGATCCTATTTGGCTACACACCTTGATGTTCTACTGCATGTATTGGATGAGGTTGTGGTTGATTATTTGTTGACTGACTAATTCAAATTTTGCATCCTATTTCTCACATGTATTGCTTCATGACTTCATACTTATGATATTGCATATGGATTCTACTCTTTTGGTTTGAAATATCTTATGTAGTCTTAGAACACCCATCTAAAGTCACCATATTTTTGTTCAATAAACATAACACTCTCTTATAAGTTGGTTTAAAAGAAGGGAATATATTGTTTATTTTATTGGCTAGTATTATTTTGATTGCATGTTTGATATCATTCTTTTGTTTTGCAGGAGAGGGTGTGTAAGGACACTTTGTTAGCATATCTTTTCCATCCTTGAGAGGCTTGTGAAGAAATTCGTTCATCATTTTATATAATATTGACTTCGATCCTTACCAAGCTTCCCCTTTTCTTATTTCCCTGAGGTCCTAAGATTCTAAGGCTATTGGATCCACCTTCACTGCATAATTTTTTTAGCCTCTTCGGATTGATCTCCATTGGATTCTTCTTTTGACCTTCCCTCTCTCCCAAAACATAGGCCCAAGGAATATTGGGTTTTATCCTTATTTTCCTCTATTATTTCCTCTAACCAAGTATCATAGTTGGATTTTTCCCATCGAGATCTTTCCAATGAATGTAACCATTGTTAAATCTGAGTTTTGGATTGAAATTTGTGGCCTCCTGAAATTTACTAAGTCAAGTGTCACCTTTTCTTCCCACTCCCATGTGGCATTCACACAACTCACACTCTCCTATGTCATTTGACGTGGAGATAACGTTGATGTGGTGCCCACCAACTATCCTCATCATCATCAGGATTTGTCCTAATTCTTCTTCCAAACCTTCCGATCACATACTCTGACAAAGACATTGGAGCTTCATCGTCCTTGGAATTCACACTCTTATTTGTCAGAGTCCTTCTCCATCGGAGTACATCTACTCCTAATACCAGAAATCACTCCAGCAACCTTTCCCTGATGAATGGTTGGGATTTCTTTTCACTTACTACTCGATTGCTGACCTTCATTCTTTCCTAGAGTTGATGGACTTATGGCTAAAGTACCTATAGTAAAAAGATTTATTTATGTTTTTTAGTTAGCGAATGTTCCCTCGTTGCCTCAGGTAGAATCCTTATCTTCTTCTTTCATATATAAATGTTTTTCCAAACTAGATTCTTTAGTGAATTACGCATGCTCTTTTGAAGCTAAGTCCCTTTTCCTTATAAGAAACCAAAATTGGAACCACGATCTTATTACTTTGAAAAGTTTCACAAGATTAAACCTCGAGTGGATTCCCAAAGAGAAACTCTCCCGAGTCGTCGATCTTTTCCCTGAGTGAATGGTCATATATTTTTCGTGCAAACAATATTCGATTTATAAGTTTTGATGGTCGGAGTTAACACTCCGAACGGTGTCCTTCAGAATATGAATGAATTTTAATCGTGACTATTGATCTTCATTGAAAGGACGATCCATATATTTCGTATGAAAAATGGAGGTATGAGGGAATATTCCTTGATACCTCTTATCGATACCTTGAAACTTCACAAATTTTCTAGATACCGAATGATTAGCTCTGAATACACATCATCACATTTTTAGGTCTTTAACCTTCATCATGTGAATCGAAGAAGGAATATTCTTCGATTATTTTCTTATATCCATTTTAACTGATACATTATATCATACTATGAAAGAGCTCCCCCGATGGGTGATGCAGATTTCTCCTGATCCGTTTAACGACTAGATCTCGCTCTCGAAGTTAATACGTAGGGATGGGAATTGAATAGGAGATATGAAGACTCAAATGAAAAGTTGTAAGTGCACACTCTGCCATTTTCGAGGTCCAATGGATAATTAACCAGAACCATTAATTTGATGGGTTTTCTCCTTTGCATGTTCAAGAATTAAGGGTCCAAATTAACCCATGGGCCCGGTCAATGGTTGTTGAGTAAGAATTTTTAAACAATCATAACTTTTGCTAAAAATGTCAGAATGAGGCCCGTGATACCTCATTGGAAATGTATCAGATAGAGGAATGCAATGTTATAGGTCTCCAGGTCTAACAACTGAAAAAATACATCACATAATATAGAAAATCGATAACCACAGATTTTTTTGGGGGGGAATGGTCATACCAACTTCAAGCAGTCATATATGGGGCTAGATGTAATGAAATCAAGCCCAGGATAACTCGATAGAAATATTGATAAGTGAAGAACAATATGGCATATAAAATGGGGGAAGATTGAGAGTGTAAATTGCTCAAAAATGAAAAACACAGACATAACCTGAATTCAAATACAGAACTGGACATACAGACTTCAAACAATATTATATTGAGCTACCGACAATGAAATTGATCCATAAATAGCTGAACATAAAGCTAAGATAGAGGAAAACAAGGCAAAATTATATTGTTCATCATATCAGAGAAAAAATTGCCCAGAACAACACAAGAAATTCATAAAACGACCCAACAAGTAGAGTGAATAATAAATTTAAATAGGTTATCATTGGTAAACTGTCATAGGGCGAATGTAACCACCTGAGAGTCTCTTAAGCTTCCATTTGTAACTTGTAGATCTACCTTTTTGAAATTACAGAGAAATTTGAAATGTAAAAAAGACAAAATTAGGAAAAAACGAAACGAATGGTCATGAAAACTGAAGAGTCTCTCTCTTGTTCTATAGAAGGGATCTAGTTGAATGTATAATGATTTTTTCCCTTTTTAACAAAGGATGGTATTTTTACTTCTCAATAATAAAGAGCAGGAGGCATTTCTAAAATGTGTGGCTTTGATAGCTGTAGGAGAGACTATTATTTATGCATTAGCTTCTGGTTGAGTAGATAAGATTATGTTGTATGACTTATTTATGCACTTAGTTTTGTTTTCTCATGCTATCACATGTGTCTTAATGGGCACATAAATTATGTTATAGATGTATTGTTCAACTATTTTTATGTGCATCTACAACATTATTGCTTTCATTTACCATTAGAATACATCAACTATTTCTAGTTCTAATGGTTATCTTTCGTTGCACTCATTCTATTAGTTTTTCAGTCGAGATTTCTTATAATTAGTTTGATTAGATTAGATAAATTTTAGTTAGATTAGCCTTAGAATTATCTATAACTCTTTGGGGGGAAGTCCACTGTCTTTCCCCATTTTTTTTTTAACTTTTAATTATGAGCGACAGCAAGGCCCATAAACTCCCGGGAAATGCTACCCCAAATGAGAGTGGGTTTGATTGGGACCTACCATCAGGCATTTTCCCTCATCTGATTGAATGGGCCATTCTGTCCCGTCAACACAAATGGCACTAGAAGGAGGGCCATATGACAATTTGATCCTGTGGAGTCATTTTCATTGATTTTTTATTTTAATTTACCAATGGATCCATCCCGTATCCCGGTGTTATTATGTTACTATACCTACAAAACCTCCTAGAATCATTTTACATTTCTTTTTACAACTTAGATTTGATGGCGAGGGTGAAATCTCTGCACCAGAACATGCTTTTAATTTATGGAATTTTTGTGGTTCTCACAATATTACCGATAGAAATATTATTTGCAGGTTATTCACCCTCGCCTTTGTAGGTTGAGTCAAGAGTTTGTGTAATACCTTGTCAGTTGCATCTATTCACACATGGGAATAATTTATGCATGAATTTTTTCCTTCTTTTGAAAGTTATTGCTATCATAATTTATGTGCAGAGATATTAGAATTGAAGGAATGAGGATGAATCTCTTAAAGATTTTGTTATCATATTTAACCATATTTTCTATAGGTTTCATTTGGAAGATAGACCCTATAACAATCATTTGATATCATGTTTAGTTTCTCTTGCTAGTGAAACATATGAGTCTGTGGATGAAGAATCTAAATCATGTTTTAATGTTCTTTTACATGTGGATTTAGATTTAAATGAAAATGTTGAAAAATCTTATGGTTTGGATGGAATTCATATGTCTGGATATTTATTTACTATGGGGGATATATATCTGATAGAAAATTATTTTTTGGAAGAAACCTATGTATCCTCCCACCACTCCATCCCCCCTTACATTCCTTGTGACGAAATGGATACTTATTTTGTTGTAACTTCAAGTTCATATTTTTCAATAGAATCCCAAGAGGAGGGTTTTCATATTGATAATGGGACATTTCAAGTCACACTGATGGTTATGTCAGGCTCTGATTATCCTATCTCATATTTTCCATCACAAGGGATGGACGAGGAAGCTATGGGGAAAAACTTGAATCCTGATCATTTTGTTAATAAAAAAATTATAGACATTCATGAAATGAATCTTTTCTCACCCATGGATAATTTGGAATTAGTTCTTCTTGATTTGGATTTTCCTATTGTTACAAATTCTCCTTGTATAACTGACATAGAGCTAGAATTTTTTCATATTGTTGATGGATCATTTATTGAAACTTCTTGTTCTAACAATTCTTTTAATTTTATCCTCTCTTCTAACCATGAATATTCTTTGGAAGATATTTTTGATCCTCGTTTTGTGCAGGAGAAAGACATCCACGTTGATTTTTTCACTGAAAGAGAAGAAATAAATATACAAGACATTACTCTTGTAACACAACAACCCACTTCTTGTTTACAAGAGAAAAACTATCTTGAGGAAGAACATGTTGATTGTGAAACCACACCTAATGTGAATCCCATTGATTCAAAATAAAAAATCAATGTGCTTAAGGAGGAGGAACTACTAGTGAGGGAGTCACTTTCTGAAAATACCTCTTTTTCAAGAGAATATTTTCGTTCTCTAAATGCTTCCACTTATTTCTATTTATATCCTAATCTTTTTAATGGATTAATTTTGCAAGAAACCACCCATCATATGACTCAAATAGACTCAATGGACCTTACCCTTATTGAAGTAATTAATGGTGGTGATGTGCATTTGGAATATAGAGAGGATATGGCCCCTTCCCATGAACTTTTTATAACCAAGCCTTATTAGCCTTTTTCATGGGATGAAGAGAATTCCATAGAAAATGTGTATCAAAGGACGTGTTCTTATTTTTCTTCTTCATTTTTGATAAATAGTGAATCTCCTTGTTGAAGTATCCCTTTGTTGAATATTGTTAATACTAGTGGATCTCACCATTGTTTCAAAATTATCTCTCATACCATGGTCGGTTCTAAACCATGCATATATTATGATCTCACTAGTCTATCTCAATTAGTTGGTTACTTGAAGTATGTGTCCAAGGATGTTTTCCAAGATAATGAGGCACTTCATTCTATGTTGATGGTTATGACATGACCTCATTCTTTTGGGTTGTCTTCAGGGATAAACTACTTTGTTAGCACATAGATTCTCTCACCAAGCACACTTTATACAAACTCTATGCACAATTCACATTTGGTATGCTACTTTCCATCGAAATCCTTCCATCAATTCTATGATAGTATTGAAACATGGTTGGAGAGATTTTACTTGGAACGATTTCCCATGAATTATCATTATCATATATTTAATATGGTGAATAGATTTTATCATGAGTTATTTTTTCCTACTTTTAGTCAGTTCTTATTCCAAGCTCTGTCACTAATATTTTGTCTTGAACATATGTTTGTAGGCTTGGGATTACCTGGATGGATACATTGGCATTATGATTTTACATAGCTCATTTTTCAGCCATTAGTAGCGTAGGAAAGGAGTAGGGTAGATAGACTAGTGTCTTTCTTTGCATAGTTTTGTTTTTCTTTCTAGTTTTTAATTAGTTTTATGTTTTCTTTTTCTTTTCATTATTGTTCGATGATCAATAATTGAATTCTCAACAGAGGCAGAGAGAAATAGAATGCTTGACCACTAATTTTCCCTTAATTGGATTTTTCAATTTAATTTTGATATGGGAAAAATTTTACTTCATTTTATTCTCAAATTTCTTCCATGTGTTGGGTAATTGTTACATCACTGATTTTATGCATGATCATCATGTCAAATATTGTTCAAGAATGTTTTCATATTACAAGTGGAATATGTTAAAATGAAGATATTATTTAGTTCCTCTTGGGATGCAAATGATCACTCAAAGATATTCAATCATCATCTGAATACGATTCTAATTGAAATCATTTTCTTGATGAAATTGATTATCAGGGTTCATCTTGTTGTCCAATACATATTAATATTAAATTATGAGTATTAAAAATCTTCCCATCTGAAATTCAAGCCACTCCCAATCCTTGTAATCTCCTGAGGTGATTATTTTTCCTTGGGTTTCGAGTTATCCAAATATTTTCTTTCACATTCACTATTTTCTTTGATCACTTTCAACCAACATGATTTTTCTGTTTAGAACTTTTTAGCATAACGAACTTAGTTTATTTTTTATTTCATTTCAGTTATTTTATGTTAGCACTTTTAGTTTTAATTTGAAAGCGTAGATGCACACACCTTACGCTCTGTTCAATTTATTTTTCAATAATGACTTTCATCTTTTATCTTGTATATTTCTTCATTCAATCTTCCTTTCATACACAACATCAAGAGACATTCAATCACACTGTCTAGATGCATTTTTTGACAATTATAGACAACATGGTAACTTAAATATCTCTACTGATGTCTTTTTTATAAATTACTTGGGAACTAATATTTCTATTACCCAACTTACTGATTGATCAAAGACTCAATCTCACCACTATCCATTGGATGGATTTTCAGACCTAATATTTTCTTCAACAATATGTTTTCATCATTTAGATTTGTTGATTTCAAACTATTAAAGTTACAATATTGAGAAATATTATTTTTATCATGGATGATAACTTTACACTTATATCATTTTGAATATATTCAAATGCTTGGGAGTTGTAAATACCTTTATGAAATATGTCAATGCAACTTATAAGGTTCCAATTTCGAATTCTCATCATTTACTTTTTTAGCCATGATGGTGATTTTTCAAGATGTCATTTCCTTGTGGGATATAACTTATCAATCTATTGATCCCACACTCTTTAGAACTCCTCAAACCCAAAAGTAATTTTATTCATAATCAGAGGAAACACATTCCTTGGGGTGCAATGTTGATAAGTTTTCAATCATATTTTTTTTTACTAATGTTTGCTAGCAGATTGGTATCTTTAGATGATAAATGGGATTAAATTGTTATGGTCTTGTTTGCTTAATTTGATTGAATCTGATTTCAGGAATAAGACATTCTGTCTAGAGATCCAAAACTCATAACAATCAATGACACTATGTCTCTTTTTGAAGGGAAAAATGTGGCAAAGCGCCTAGTGCTTATTGCTTAGGAAGAAGGTCGTGATACTTGTTTGAATGCATAGTGGATGATACTTGATAATTGCACTGGTTTTCACATAGAGTGTTATGAAAACCAACTTAGTTAAATTTTATTTTAGCTTAGCATGCTTTTCCTAGAATTAGTTTTAATTTCAGTCATTACTTTTCAATTTAGTTAATTTTTATTTCAGTAATCCAGTTAAATAAGAGGAGGATTTCTTCCCAAACTGTCTAAGAGTTGATAACACCTTTCTCTTTTGTTATGCAACTTGGGAAAATGTATTTTGCAACCAACAACTTTGAATTTTTCTCTTGGAATAAAAGAAAAATAGGGAAGTGTTAATCTGAAACTTGAATGCTCATATTCCTTTGCAATAGTCTTGCATTGATAAATAAAGATTGTCACCAACTTATCAGCTCATCAGAAATATATTCCCATTTATTTACTCACATATTGGTTTCTGATCTAATTGATATTTGGATTCATTTTCATGACCATTTTGATAAGCTCCATAGTTGTGATATTTCTTTGCATTATCAAAAAAATCTTTCGTATTAATAATTATGTTTTATGGAAAAGAAAAAATGACACTTTGGTGAGAGATGTAATTTATGTTATTGGAAAATTCGGTGTTTTGAAAATTGCAAGGGAATTGCTTATCCCAAGAAATCTTGAGAGAATATGGGTATAGGGAGCATTTCATGAAATTGGTTTTCAAAAATATGTTTTGATTGAGCATTTACATTAACCCATATTTCATGATTCCCGAAATTGTTTTGTCACACTAAGTGAAAAGAAAATCGTATATGACAATTGGATTTGAGATTTGTTTTACAAAATATTTTCCATTAGATAATCAATTATCATACTCTGGTTTGTTTTCATTTCATATCAGAAACTCTTGGAATATTTTCATTCGGATTGATATTAATTAGCCATTTTTTGTTGATTTCCTTTGGTTTACTGTCAATTGTCAACCGAAAACACTTATTTTGTTGCTACTGCCATATTTATTACTTGTTGTTGTTTTCTCTTAAATTAGTCTTTTCATCCAGCTTTAGTCCTTTTGATGATTGACATTCTATCTTCAAATTTCCTTTTAGTTTAGTTTTATTTTCATGAATTCACTTCTTATTTCAATTTAGCCTTATGTTTATGTAGATTCCTCCCATATTTTGATTTGACTGTTGGTATTTCCCTGAGTTGATTTGAGTCTTAGTCTTCCTTCAGGATTTCACTTTGAATTTTGGTGAAGGGGTTGGTCAATTCTGGTCGCATACTGAAGAATTTTTCTTACAAGTCATAACATGCATGGGTTACTCTATCTGAATGACCATTTATAAGGTTCTCAGCTGTAAGTACGGACTAATATTTGTGGTGGAACACATGTGCCCAATGATCATGCGAGGATAACCCATAAGTATAGGAACGTGTCTATCCACTCTTTTCTTTGAGTTCCATCCACTTCACATTAATAAGATGGAAAATACTATGAGGGTTTTTGGGGAGACCTATGGGTTAAACTAAATTTCATAACATCTACTCAACGAATAAAGGCTACTCTCATATCACCTTGCTTCCTTCACACCCTATGTGCATATGCATATCAATATCTGAAATTTAAAGGGTGAGCATTTTCTGAAATAAAAAAGGAAGTTGAAAGAACTATTAATAATGTGGGAAGTACAAGTAAAATTGTTGAGGCTATGGATGCCTGTTGGCAGCGGGAATATGATTGTATGGTACTAAGACAACTTTGTAGGGGCTATGGACACTTGCTGGCAGTGAAGCAATGACGAGAAAATAGAGATGAAGAAAACACTTATGTAGATGTTTTCTTGTCTTAAAAGTGAAAACCCATGATCAAACCAAAACAAATCTGAAGTGTGCATCCAATAAAAGAATTTATCTCATTAATAATCTCTTTGAAAAGGGTGTGTTAGATTCTAAGTACTAAAAATATTGGTTTATATCTTTTAGAATTTTGGCATCATTGTGGTACCCATGCTTATTGGAAATTTGTCTGCATTTTGATGAACTTATCTTTAAAACTCTATTGGCCCTAGATTTCTATTTACAGAGATAATTGGTTCTTCCATTGTGTCACCAGTTGTTGTGACTGCAACAACCCCCCATTTACTTTTTATTTTACAAGTGAAAGGAAAGGCCCCCCCTACTTAAATTTCAATCATATTTCCTAATCCTCTACTGCTTGAGCCTAATGTTATGTCTTCACCTACCTTGAGGGAGTTGGGGGTTTTATATTGTTGGATGATTGTTTTTATGGGTGTTGATTATTCCTTTCGATTTGATGATTTTAAATGCCTTCATGATGCCTAATGACCTATGATGTTTTTTTGACGTTTGTTTTAAACTATTCATTGATTCTGAAGTGTTCAATGATCTTACTTGGTTGCACGACTTGATATTATACTGCATGTCTTAGATGAGTTTGTGGCTTATTATTTGTTGATTGAAAATTTAAATTTTGTATCCTCTTGTTGACATGTATTTTTTCATGACTTCATACTTATTCTCTTGCATATGGATTCTACTCTTCTTATTTGAACTAGCTTATGCAGTCTTAGAAAACTCACCTACAATCACCATATTATTGTTCAATAAACATTACACTCTATTATAAGTTGGTTTAAAGGCAGGGAATATATTTTTTATTGTATTAGCTAGTCTTATTTTGATTGCATGGCTAATATCGTTCTTTTATTTTCCAGGAGCAGGTGTGTAAGGAAACTTTGTTCGCATAGCCTCTCCATCATTGAGAGGCAAGTGAGGAAATATATTAATCATTTTCTAGAATCTTTACTTTGATCCTTACCGATATTCCACTTTTCTTATTTCCCTAAGGTCCTAATCTTCTAATGCTATTGGATCCACCTTCACTGCATAATTTTTCCTGAGCTTCTTCGGATTGATATCTAAAGGATTCTTATTTTGGCCTTCCCTCTCTCCTGAAACCTAGGCCCAAGGCCTATTGGGTTTTCTCTTTATTTTCCTCTATTATTTCCTCTAACCAAATATCATAGTTGGATTTTTCCCATCAAGATATTTTCAACGAATGTAACCATTCTTAAATCCAAGTTATGGATTGAAATTTGTTCCCTCCTAAAAAATCTTAATCCAAATATCACCTTTTCTTCCCACTCCCACATGGCATATGTGTGTCTCACACTCTCCTGTATCATCTGACGCGGTGCTAAAATTGATGTGGTTCCCACCACCTATCCTCATCATCGTCATAATTTGTCTTGACTCTTCTTCCCACCCTTCCGATCACATACTTCGACAAATACGTCGAAGCTTCATCACCCCTGGAATTCACACTCTTCTTTGTCAGAGTCTTCCATCAGAGTACATCTACTCCTAATATATGTTAAGTACCAAAGATATGAATACAAAATACCACAATAGTACCAAAGATATCTTAATACAATCACCTCACAAGATATATGGAACAATATAGAAAACCACCACTTTATTATATCAAAAACCCTTGAGGTAGGGAAACACCATCAAAGGATCCTATTATGGAAGGGATCCCCTCTTGTTCACATGCCTCTTTGAGGGGGAATCCTCCTATTGAGCTACTTCTCCAAATAAAATACTTCTCTTCATATCTCATTACATTTTATGAACCCCTTTATATAGTGCAACCAACCACCTAAGAACATTCTAGAGGAGGAACCTTATAGAAGATGAAATCCTCTTACATTTATTATATCTAATTAACTACCATAATGGGCCTTATTTAATACTATAGTGGACCTATTCCACCTTACATTGAATGACCTCCACTATGGGCCCTCCGTCCCCCCCACTACCTCTATATTTACCTAACATTTCATCCCCCTTATGAAAACGTTGTCCTCAACACTTGGTGTACATCCATATACCATGGTTCCATGGATAAGTGTGGACCATAGTGTTGAAGTAGACTAGAGAACCAAGGTCCCATTGAGAAATGAAAGCCATAATGTTGAAGTAGTCCAACCGCCATTGTAAACCAGGGTGCCATGTCCAAGTGCTCATGTGAAATCCATGAAGAAGATATTGACACCCAATAATCAACTGAAAATGATGCTCCAAATATTGACACCTATAATGTGGATCCAAGTAAGAATATCCATCCACATAGTGGGAAAGGGTCAAAGATGACACTGAAAGGAACAATACCATTGTAGAATATGCAGGATGGACACTGGTAATCATAACTAGATCATGATTTGTCACATTTATGTTCTCTATAGAATGTGGAGTAGAGTCATCAGATAAAATAAGAATGTGGTTGTCATCCCAAAAATGTCAAATATCCATATACCAATCATCATAATTGGCCTCAAAATCATACCAAGAATATACTTCTTGATTATATTCATCCCTGATATCTTCCATAAGATATCTCTCTTACATGCAATCCAAGGTCCTTTGAATATTGTGGCAACTATCCCTAATAATTTGTTACCCCTCGTGAAGATGTTGCTCAATGGCTTTAATCTTCTGTAGAATGCACATGAGGAGTTGAAATCCAATATCCATTGGAAACACAACATATAATATATGAAAAGAAATATATTAAAATCATTTATCCAATGATATTGATCTGATAGTAATCTGAACACCCTGTGAAAAGTTATGAACTCTACAGTCCCGTTGTCGTCACAAAAAACCCCCAAAAATGGATGATTTTAAATCAGTGATATCTTTACTTCTGGAGCCCCTATTTGAGTGATGTTTATTTTGAAATCAAATATTTTTGAAAGAGGAACTCATATATGTAATTTATTTTTAGCAATTTCTTCCTCCAGGTGCTATAGAAATAAAAAATTTGCACCGTCGTCCACGGAAAAAACCCTGAAAATTGCATATTTTAAAATGTTTATATCTTGACTTCTCGGACTCTATTTCAGACAATTTTTTTTTTTAAATTGGGTATTTTTATGAGAGGAACTTAGATATACAACATGTTTCTGCAAATTTGGCACAGAAATGTACATAAATTGTCTAGAATTTTATGACCCTCTTTTTCCTCTCCAAAAAAATATGCAAAAATTAAAAAACAATTTGCCCACACTTCTTGCCAAGGAAAGTTCTTTGATACCACTTGTTAAGTACAAAATATATGAATATAAAATACCAAAATAGTACCAAATATGTATGAATACAATAACCACACAAAATATATGGAAAAATATAGAAAACCACCACTTTATTATATCAAAAACCCTTGAGGTAGGGAAACACCATACAATGGATCCTATTATGGAATGTATCCTCTCCTATTCACTTGCCTCTTTGAGGGGGAATCCTCCAATTGAGATACTGCTCCAAATAAAATAATTCTCTTCATATCTAATCACATTACATGAACCCCTTTATATAGTGAAACCAACCACCTAAGAAAATTCTAGAGGAGGAACCTTCTAGAAGCAAAATTCCTCTTACATTTATTATATCTAACTAACTCCATAATGGGCCTTATTTAATACTTTAGTGGACCTAGTCCACCTTACATTTAATGGCCTCCACTATGGGCCCTCTAGGCCCCCTACTACCTCTCTATCTACCTAACAATATCACAAATCACTCCAATGGCCTTCCCCCAATGAATGGTTTGGATTTCTTTTCACTCACTACTCAATTGATGACCTTCATTCATTCTCAGAATTGATGGCCTTACGGCTAAAGTACCCATAGTACATAGATTTGTATATGTTTCTCAGTTAGAGAATGTTCCTTCTCTACCTGAGATCAAATCCGTATCTTCTTCTTTCATATAGAAATGTTTTTTTCCATCTAAATTCTTTAGTGACTTACGCATGTTATTTTGAAGCTAAGCCCTTTTTCCTTCTAAGAAACCAAAATTGGAACCATAGGATTATTACTTTGCAAAGTTTCAAAATATTAAAACTCGAGAAGATTTCCAAAGTGAAACTCCCCTCAGCCATCGATCTTTTCCCTGAGTGGATGGTCAGATATTTTTCGTGCAAAAGTATTCGAGTTATAACTTTGGATGGTCGTAGTTAACACTCCAAATGGTCACTTTCAGACTTCAAATGAATTTTAATCATGACCATTGATCGTCACTGAAAGGACGATCCATATATTTCGCTTGAAAAATGGAGCTGTGAGGGAATATTCCTTGATACATCTTGTCAATACCTTGAAACTTCACAAATTTTCTAGATGTCGAATGATTATCTATGAATACATCTCATCAGTTTCTTCGGGCTTTAACCTTCAGCATGCGAATTGAAGAAGGAATATTATTCGATTATTTTATTCAATCCCTTTTCACTGACACATTAGAGAAGAATGAGAAATAAATACCCCGATGGATTATGTATATTTCTCCAGATTTGTTGAACGACTAGATCTCACTCTCAGAGTTAATACATCAAGATGGGAATTGAACAAGAGATAGGAAGAATTTGATGCGAATTTCTAAGTGCACACTCCAACATTTTTGAGGTCCGATGGAAAATTGACCAAAATCGTTGATTGGGTGGGTTTTAACTTTTGCAAGTTCAAGAATTAACGGTCTAGATTAACCCACAGGCCTGGTCAATGGATGTTGAGTGAGAAATTTTAAACAGTCATAACTTTTGCTAAAAAATGTCAGAAAGAGGCTCGTGATACCTCATTGGAAAGGTATCGGATAGAGTAATGCAATGTTATAGGTCTCGAGGTAGAACAATTGATATACGACATCATATAATATAGAAAACCGACAACTATAGATTTGGGGGGGGGGATGGTCATACCAACTTCAGGCAGTCATATCTGGGGCTACGAGTAAAGAAATCAAGCGCATAATAGCTCGATAGAAATCTAGAGAAGAGAAGAACAAGTTGGAATATAAAATCGAGGAATATTGAGAGTGTAAATTTCTCGAAAATTCAAAACACAAACATAACCCAATTTGAGATAAAGAACCAGACATCTAGACTTCAAACAATCTTATCTTGAGCTACCGACAACAAAATTAAGATAGAAATATCTCAACAGAAAGCTATTACATAGGAGAAAAATATAAAATTATATCATTCAATATAACATAGCCAAAAACGCCCAGAACTACACAAGAAATTCACAAAACGACCCCATAGGCAGAGTGAATAATAAATTTAAATAGGTTATCATTGGTAAACTATCATAGGGCGAATGTAACCACCTAAGAGTCTCTTCAGCTCCCATTTGTAAATCCTACATCTAAATTTTGGAAATTCCATGGAAATTTGAAATGTAAAAAAGACAAAATTAGGGAAAAATGAAACGAATAGTCAAGAGAATTGAAGAGTCTCTCTCTTTTTCTATAAAAGGGATCTAGTTGAATGTATAATGATTTTTTCCCTAACAGATGGTATTTTTACTTCTAAGTAATAAAGAGATTTAGGCATTTCATAAATTTGTGGCTTTGATAGATGTAGTAGAGACTATTATTTATGCATTTATCTTCTGCTAGAGTAGATATGATTTGTTTGTATGAATTATTTATTCACTCTGTTATGTTTTCTTATGTTGTCACATGTTTCTTCATGGGTAGATAAATGATGTTATAGATGTATTTTTCAATTATTTGTCTGTGCATCTACATGATTATTTCTTTCATTTACCATTACAATACATGAACTATTTCTGGTTCTGATGGTTATCTTTCTTTGTACTCATTCTGTTAATTTTTCTCCCAGGATAGGTTAGAATTATTTTGATTAGATTAGTTAATTTTTAGTTAGATTATCCTTAGAATTAGTTAGAACTCTTTGGGGGGTAGTCTATTGTCTTTCCCCCCTTTGTTTATTCTTTTAATTCTAAGCGACAGTGAGGCCCATAAAATCGCGGGAAATGCTACCCCAAATGAGAGTCGGTCTGATTGGGACCTACCATCGGGCGTTTTCCCTCATCTGATTTAACAGTTCATTCTAGCCCGCCAACACCACCACAATTGAATTTCACATATAATTACAAAAAAATCCAATCTTTTAAGAGATGACCAAACTCCCAAATAATATTTTTTCCTCCTCCCATAATTTCTTAGACCATAAGAAAATTTTACTTGTGTAATTCCACCATTTCAAAAATGGATATTATTTTAGGGTAACTTCCTAGAGCTTGAATATTTATTGAAAAAATATTAATTTGGGAAACCTCTAGGGGATTCGTCTTTCTCTAATGACCCCCTCCATGGATTTTTGATTCGCTTTTCTTAATTTCCATTAAGGATTTATCTTATTCATGTCTTAGAAATGAATTTATTCCTATTGTTTCGATAACAAAATTTAAGACAAGGTCCTAATCCAGACCACTATTTAAAAGGATATGTCCCTATCCATAAGCTCCCTTCCTAGGTCTTAAAAATTCTCTTCCTACATCGTGCAATGTAATCATGTGCTCACTGTCAGAATTTGAGGGACTCAATGTTTTCCCATGATTGTTGATTTAACTTCCTAAATTAGAGGGAAGGTATTTGTTTTCATTTCCCCTAGTATTCTTACCTCGAGATAGATTAGGGATCTAAACCTTAGAGGATAAGGGAATCAACAAAACATCCTTCATATCATCCTTCGATATTGAATTAGAATGTTTCCCAACAACATGATTTTAACTTAACCTCAAAATGGAATATGAACATGATTGTTCCAAGTTCACAAAATAAATGGTCAGACACTGACCAGGAATTTAAAATTGAAATAATCTCATGAGGTTTTGCACTAGCTCCACTAGTAAGCCCATTCAACTCCTAGATATAAATTGAGGTGTCATTTTCATTAGAATCATCATTTTAACCTTGATATATTAGAAGTTATTATAAGGAATCCAACTCCACACCTTTTGTCCCCTTTGAATCATTAGCAATGTTGGCCTTGAAAGAGCCATATTCGTCCCCCATTATTTTTACTTCTTTATTTTATGCTATTTGACGGCAACGCGCCCTCCCCCCTTCAAAACCCGCAGTTTGGAAGGTCCATGCGCACACATGGGATCTTCTCCTTCCTCGGCCCAAAGAACACCAAGGTTCTCCTATTTCCCTATCGGGAAATATGCACCCATATTTCTCTTCGCGCGATCCCCCTTTCTTTACTTATCGAAGGATCGGAACTCGCGGCTTCGCAAGTTCTCGGTTGATCACTGGGCTCTCAGATCCCCGAGACCCGATGGATTTAGTCAACGCTAACTTTCTCTTACCTTATCAGGACTTTGGTCCTCATTGCGGTTTCGCAACTCGCGACACCCAACACTCGGTTATCCAAATCCCGAGTCCCGATGTGCCGAGATTCCGATATGATCGCGAGTTGACTTTTCAATGGTCACATCTCCCCATCCGGACTTCGGACTTCGCGGGATTGCGAATCCTAACACCAATAATTCGGGACTTCTCGGGGTGAGTTCTCGATGACTTTGTGCCACCTGTACTCCACTTCTCCGACTCACTGTGGCCCACACTATCTACACAGTCGTTGGGTTATCGCGTATCGCAATATCGCGATTCTCGTTACCAAACCGCCGCCTCTTTTCTCGTGAACCCCCGATAGGCGATCTCCTGATTGATCCAACGACCCTGTTTGACTTGGATCAACGGCTCAGCCCCTCCTGAGCTTTGAACCCCTTGATACCTTTTCTCTATCTTCCCTGCTCTTCGGTGAGATCGGATGACTCACAGGATGTCATGAATTCTCCTCGGAGAATTCCGACCATTCTTCCTTCCTTTTGGAAAATCTACGAAATAGCTAAGTGTTTCTCCATGGAACTCGTTCCCCTGTGCATAACTTGCGACGCTTCTTGCCAACCTGCACACGTAACTTCTCGATATTTTGCCCTTCAAAAAATTTAGAGTCCTATCCCTCCTTATCTTTTCCCATGACTTTAAGTCTTCTCAGGAAACTCCTGCACACACTCCTTGCGGAAAATCTTCAACCCTATCTAAGTGTTGAAGTCTCTCGACTCTGCGCACTCCTGCAGCAGCAGTCTTTCAGTGTTTTTCTCAGAATCGCAACTCTGAGACTTGTCTAGCCTGCGCATGCCTTGCACGGCTCCACTGCCCAACTTCTCTTCTAGGAACTTAGAACAAAAGTTATCTCTATCTGAACCCTTCTGTCAACCCACTCCTTGCGGACAAATTCAACTGCACTCCTTGCAGGAAGTCTCTGGCTCAATATAGAGAAACAATTGAAACTAATTCCTTGTTCCCTCCAGACTTCAATTCAACCATGAAATCACATACACATCATATAAAAGAAAATGTATAATAGGAAACAAACATTCATGAGCATAACAACAATACACAGAGAAACAACACGAACCATGAAATTGAATCAAAGCTTTCTTCTATTAATTCAAATCTGTACATGGGTGTTCTTCATACAATTCTCTGCATGCTCTTCGCTTTTTCTTCTCTTATATTCTCATGGGTTATTGTTACAATAATACAATGAGGGTGTCTATATCCGTTTTCCCTCTCGGACTCTAGGCTATCAAATCTAGAATTAAAATCCTATCTAACTGCATTAAATCTATTAAATGTCGACTATCTACCCAAAGGACGAGAGCTTAAAGGCTCAAGGTCCATTTACAATATACAAGTGTGCCATCTCTTAAATGACTCATTTAAGATCTGCGCAATAGTCCCAAAGCAATTTTCAAAATTTGTGTTGGCTTATCCAGCTGTCCTCCGCTTCCGCCCTGGCTCGCTTGATGGGTTGGTGATGCTCCTGCATCACTGTTGGAGCTAAAACCTTTATTTTCACCATACCTTACTCATGTAAGGATGCATACATTCATTGTCTAAGTGGTCATACAAATTGAAACAAGCACATAGTAAATGGATTTGATAATAATCCAAACAATGATTATGATGTTTGTCCCCAACCTCAATCTCCAAAGAGTTCGATAAACCCCTGAAACTAATTTAATGTTTACGATAACTTGGGCTACAATCCAATATAGATTTCCTTGGAAGAAAATATCTATCCCCAATACTTTACCAAGAGTACTCCCTATATCTTTGATAGCTCTCTTTGACCAAAATTCGAAAGGAAGTCCCAACATCTTGACCCCAATAGGGAATGTCCTCAAAACCTCGGATTTATGTCTGAAACACATGCTCCATGGTCTTAGACTCAAGTAAAAGAATTCCCAAAACTATCGAATAGAAAGGATTATCGATGCATCCTCATCATTTTTGAAAATAAATTCTAGCCATCTCCTAGCTAGAATATGGAAGATTGGTCCATAACTAGGATTGGGCAATGCGACTTTTGTTTCCAATCACTTAAACTCCAATTATAAAGTTTTTTTGGTTTAAATAGTCAACTCAAATCCTTCTCCATGAACCTTGTGACCTATTTAAACCTTATATCCTCACCCAAAGTCATCTTCATTTAAGAATTTTTCCTTTTCACCACATTTTCGTTCTACTTGATTGACTTTCATCTTGTGTCATCCCTTGGATCCTCTCTTTCCTTCAATACCCCCATAACTTTCCCATACAGAAACTCTTACCCACAAAACTAGAACACCCAAAAAACTATCCTTGATTTCCTTTCCTTCAAACTCTTAATAATTGTTTATGAACTTGATATTATAGAAAAAATAGATTGTGGCATTGCCTCTCACCTCCTCCAAATGATAAAGAATAGAATATGTAAGACATCAAGTAACATATTAAAGAGGTATTTAGGTATTTAGCCTAAAAACTTGACCTTTGGACTTCTTACTTTCAAATCACAACATTCAAGCATTAAAGTTAACCCCCCTCTCACACAGAGAAAAAGAAAAATGAATACTTACAAAACTACATTCTTAATTCTACTTAATCAACCACTTTATGATAGGGAAACATGAAACTCTCTATAGGTCTCAACATTGAAACACTGGATGGAAAAAGGAATTTGCATAACCAAAATGACAAACCACCAATGCATGTGCGACGGAACTCTTGAAAAAGTGTAGAAAACAAATGATGCAAATTCGAATTTTGTCCTCACTTGCTTGTTATTCCTTACATTAAAAAAAGGGTCCGTCTTATTTCATTTTCATGTGAACTTGTGGAGTAGAGATTCTTGGAGCTCAAATGGATTTTCGGGCCACTGAAGAGGAGCATGTAAGGGACATTTGTGGTATATCACCGGATTTATTGAATTCCAAGGTAAGTTTTCTCCTCATTTATCATCTATGTATATTTTTTAATTTCAAAATTTATGTGGATGATTGAAATAAAATTTGGGTTTTATTAGAAAAAAGAAAAAATATGTATAATTTAATCATTACCTTTTCACTTTCTTTCTCCCTATTTTCTCCTTCTTTCTTTATTTCTGAATTATATTACTATTCAGATTTAATAACAAAGACAATAATAATATTTTTGTTTCCAAAGTGCATAAATCTCAAATTGGGCAACAATCCTCTATTCCCATTCCATTACAAGAATCATAATTCTATTATCGTTTCATCAGTGGGGAGTGATTTTATGTAGGGACCGAATAAATTAAACAACCATTTATTTTATACATAGCAGTAAAATTCAAGAGTTTCCTTCATTTAACACATTCGCATTCAAATTTATCAATAATAATAAAGTTAATTAAACCTAATAAAAAAAAACAATGCATAATTTTAAATAAATACCTGAACCTGATGCTAATAACCCTCCGTTTTTCCAAATGCCTTCTTGACTGTTGTTGCACTGTAAAACACTGCCCAAAACCTAGTTCCTCCCTGCCAACTAGGTAACTTCCTAGCTCCGGGATATCATATGGATATCCTATCCCCCGTGCCCAAAACCTCCAACAACCCCAGTGCCTGACTGATACAATCCCCACTCCCAAAACTCCAATCCTCTCTGCAAATCCAGACCCCCAAAATCAATCGCCCATCTCCCCGTAGAATGACCTCCCGTCAACCTCCTTCCCCTCCATATTCCTCCTGTCACCGACTCCCCCCTCATTTACCCCCTACCTAACCCCTTTATTACCTTCTTATCCTTTCCCATTAATGCCCCTTATCCCCTTTATTTAATATTTTATCCCTTGTAGTTAATATGTTATCCCTTTTCAGGTACGTAACTTAATTTAATAATATAATTTATTATCCTCCTTTTATTTATTTACCTTATTAATTAATGAGTTAATTAATAC
>JZKD02S1754880.1:304328-326924 GCA_000966675.3 Picea glauca
CCATACTCTCAGCCGAGAATGTTTTATTTCCGAGTTATTTTCCCCAAACAATCATAGCTGTGAAGAGGCGGCTTGTAACACGTCACACAAAATTTTATCTTAAAAAGACGAAGGCCGACGCTTAGTCTTCATTTTCCTTCAGCTGAAGTCTAATTTTGCATTGTTTAATCTTCTCCATAGCTTCACAAAATGTCTCATCAGCGGAGTCCAGCTTAAGATCTAATTTTGCATCGCTAATCTTGTTTATAATTTCATAAAACCTCTCGAACTTTTGTATATGTTTTTTATAAAATACATTTATTTTCATAAGATAAAATGTTTGAATATTTATTATTTGTATTTTGGATTTAAGAAAAATATTTCAATATCAATATTGTATATAAAACAGTTGAAATTTTTTAATAGTTTAAACATTTAAATGGTATATTTTCCATTATGAATGAGGAAGATGTGTAATTTTTTTTATGTTTAATATGAAGTTGACACACACACAAATATATATATATATATATTCCTAAATCCATTTTAACTACATAAGAAGATTAATTCCCTTGACATAAAAACATTTTATAAATTAAAAAAATAAGAAAGATCATAACATTTGATCCCCTTAACCCTCTTAACCTATAACTGATTTAAAATTAAAATAAATTTACATTAATTTATTTTAAAATTTATCATATTTTTATAAAAATACCAATTTAACCTCCATTTTTTTAACTTATAAAACATTAAAGTATTAAAAGTATATATTAATTTCAACTTATAAAACATTAAAATATTAATAATACATACTATTTATAATAACAAACCCTAATTTTTAAACAACATCCCACTCATATATATTAGTTTGTTAACATAAGTGACATATAATAGTGAACGAATTAGTTAGTTCAAATAAGATTTATAAATTTTTAAAGGAAAACAAAGAAACCTATTTTTTAAATGAATATTCTACTTATTATTTTTTAAATGAATATTTTATTTATTATTTTTTAAACGAATATTTTATTTATTATTTCATCAAATTTTAATTTGAAGTAACTTGTTACATTTGTTGGATTTGAAGATATATAACTAAATTCTCAACTTATTTATTTTTTGTATTTTTTTTAAGTAAAAAGGAGGATCGTGTTATATTAAAGTTGTAGGTTTACATAATCATTTGCAGCGTCAGCTCTCCCACCTAAAAAGGAAACCGAGACAGCTGGTCATTCCATGCCACTTGTTTTCAAACCAAAATAACCAAACTGCCATCCGCCCTGCCTGAAGGAAACCAGGACGCATGGCCGCCATTAGTTTAAGTTTGTTCCCTAATTTATTACTCGCAACATAACTATAGTCTAACTGAGCTTAAGCTCTGGTTTGAAACAAAAGAGAATTTCTAACTATGATCATTGACAAATCCTTTTACCCGGTGTACTCATCGTCTTTGTCGTTCTTTCCCATTCCAACTGGAATCGCGTAGGTCTGAGCGCACGTAGGGCATTGTCGACTTGGAGATGTGTTGGAGTAAGCTGCGTACATCAAGTCAAGGTGTTGACTGATTCGGATGGCCCCGTGGATTTGGTCTTCCACCATGTTGCGTGTTTCAAAAATCAATTTCAGATGCTCTAGGTGGAGGAATGGAGGCTGGTCCTGTGCATCAACCTTCTCCTTGTCTTCATTTGCGCTGCCACCTTGCTGTCGTGACAGCCTGTCCTGTTGTGCCGCTTCCCCTAGAAGTTCGATGCTTGTTGAATTTTCCTTTTCGTCGGTGTTGCCTTGTAATTCTTCCTCAACATAGCATGTTGTGTATACCCCTGCTGAGTCATCTTCCTGGCGACTGTGTGTCATTCCTGGAGCCTGAGGCTTGGCTTCGTTCACGAAACAGGTGTGGACATCCCAATTATCTGGGACAGTGAAGAGGAGATGTTCTGGAGGCACCTGGATGGGTTTGTCCGGAATAATCTCCTCCACATACACCATGGGAGGCGTTTTGGTTCTCCCAGGCTTCCTGGTTCTCCGAGTGTAAGCCAAAGCTAGCGCTTTTTCGAACTTCTTCTGTCGCTTCTTTCGAGAGTCAGCTGCATACCACGCCACGCCTCTGTGAGGCCGGCCCCTTGCTCTCGACATGTGGAGAAGCTGAGCTATAACCAAAATGTCGACTGGATGAGTGTCCTTGCTCCAACACTCCGAAGGTTCAGCCTTCGACCTTTCAATTTCCAAATGCAGCGCATATCCCTCAGGGCGATTGATAAGGATGAAGGTGACCATGAAAGCCTTGGCCATTAAGGCTATGTTCTTAGTGCGTTGATCTGTCGTCCTCTTCACTCGCGTGAGAGGCTTCGTCCGCTGGTGTAGGTTGCTCGGGCTCACTCCCATCTTAATGTTGAGGAGATAGGATTCGGTGGCCATTAATTATGGCTCTACCCAGCTCGGTCCCGTGTGTCCTTCCTCCTCGACGTGGCACCCCATCCGGGATAAACTTGTTTATTTTTTAAACATATGTTTATTTTTTAATATATTTCCAGTTTCTCTAAATGTTTATTTATTAAAAATATGAAATGTGAGTACATTTTAGGTGTTATTGACAATGACACGATGAAGGGGTTGGGAAATTGAATGAGAAGTCCATATATTTTGATAAACTCGGTGACCGACAAACAACTATTAGGATGATGTACTACCATGTAAGTTTAAGTTGAAAGGACTAAGGATGTCTTGGCAATGTGATAGATTATTTGTGTTTTCCATGGCAAGACCATAGTCTTGATAAGTGAATTCTCTCTAATCAACTTTACTGTAGTGATGCAGCACGCGCTCGCAAGCACGTCTGCTCACAGGATCTTTCCTTCTTCCTCGGCCCAAAGAACTGTAACGCTCTTCTATTTCCCTGTCGGGAAATCTGCACCCACAGACCTTTTCACGCGATCCCCTCTCTTCACTCAGAGGATAGGACTTCGCGACTACGTGAGGTCAGTGGTTGAGCATTGAACCCTCGAGTCCCCGAGACCCCGACGATAGTCAACGCTAACCTTCCCTTCTAATTTGGAACTTTTCTTATCGCGATTTCGCCACGCGCGATATCGAGCAACTCAGTACCCTGACTCCCAAGTCTCGATTTTATGATAGAATTGAAACATGGTTGGAGAGATTTTACTTGAAACGATTTCCCATGAATTATCATTATCATATATTTAATATGGTGAATAGATTTTATCATGAGTTATTTTTTCCTACTTTTAGTAGATTCTTATTCCAAGCTCTATCACTAATATTTTTTCTTGAACATATGTTTGTAGGCTTGGGATTACTTGGATATATACATTGGCATTATGATTTTACATAGCTCATTTTTCAGCCATTAGTAGTGTAGGAAAGGAGTAGGGTAGATAGACTAATGTCTTTCTTTGCATAGTTTTGTTTTTCTTTCTAGTTTTTAATTAGTTTTATGTTTTCTTTTTCTTTTCATTATTGTTCGATGATAAATAATTGAATTCTCAACAGAGGTGGAGAGAAATAGAATGCTTTACCACTAATTTTCCCTTAATTGGATTTTTCAATTTAATTTTGATATGGAAAAAAATTTACTTCATTTTATTCTCAAATTTCTTCCATGTGTTGGGTAATTGTTACATCACCGATTTTATGCACGATCATCATGTCAAATCTTGTTCAAGCATGTTTTCATATTACAAGTGGAATATGTTAAAATGAAGATATGATTTAGTTCCTCTTGGGATGCAAATGATCACTCAAAGATATTCAATCATCATCTGAATACGATTCTAATTGAAATCATTTTCTTGATGAAATTGATTATGAGGGTTGATCTTGTTGTCCCATACATATTAATATTAGATTCTGAGTATTAAAAATCTTCCCATCTGAAATTCAAGACACTCCCAATCCTTGTAATCTCCTGAGATGATTATTTTTCCTTGGGTTTGGAGTTATCCAAATATTTTCTTTCACATTCACTCTTTTCTTTGATCACTTTCAACCAACATGATTTTTCTGTTTAGACCTTTTTAGCATAATGAACTTAGTTTATTTTATATTTCATTTTAGTTATTTTATGTTAGCACTTTTGGTTTTAATTTGCAAGCATAGATGCACACACCTTACGCCCCGTTCAATTTATTTTTCAATAATGAGTTTCATCTTTTATCTTGTAGATTTCTTCATTCAGTCTTCCTTTCATACACACCATCAAGAGACATTCATTCACACTAACTAGATGCATTTTTTGACAATTCTAGACAACATGGTAACTTAAATATCTTTATTGGTGTCTTTTTTATAAATTACTTAGGAACTAATATTTCTATTACCCAACTTACGGATTGATCAAAGACTCAATCTCACCACTATCCATTGGATGGATTTTCAGACCTAATATTTTCTTCTACAATATGTTTTTATCATTTAGATTTGTTGATTTCAAACTATTAAAGTTACAATATTGAGAAATATTATTTTTATCATGGCTGATAACTTTGCACTTATATCATGTTGAATATATTCAAATGTTTGGGAGTTGTAAATACCTTTATGAAATATGTCAATGCAACTTATAAGGTTCCAATTTCGAATTCTCATCATTTACTTTTTTAGCCATGATGGTGATTTTTCAAGATGTCATTTCCTTGTGGGATATAACTTTATCAATCTATTGATCCCACAATCTTTAGAACTCCTCAATCCCCAAAATAATTTTATTCATAATCAGAGGAAACACATTCCTTGGGGTGTAATGTTGATAAGGTTTCAATCATATTTTTTATGACTAATGTTTGTTGGTGGATTGGTATCTTTAGATGATAATTGGGATTGAATTGTTATTGTCTTGTTTGCTTAATTTGATTGAATCTGATTTTAGGAATAAGACATTCTGTCTAGAGATCCAAAACTCATAACAATCAATGACACTATGTCTCTTTTTGAAGGGGAAAATGTGGGAAAGCACCTAGTGCTTATTACTTAGGAAGAAGGTCATGATACTTGTTTGAATGCATAGTGGATGAAACTTGATAATTGCACTGGTTTTCACATAGAGTGTTATGAAAACCAACTTACTTAAATTTTATTTTAGCTTAGCATGCTTTTCCTAGAATTAGTTTTAATTTCAGTCATTACTTTTCAATTTAGTTCATTTTTATTTTAGTAAGCCAGTTAAATAAGAGGAGGATTTCTTCCCAAACTATCTAAGAGTTGATACCACCTTTCTCTTTTGTAATGCAACTTGGGAAAATGTATTTTGCAACCAACAACTTTGAATTTTTTCTCTTGGAATAAAAGAAAAATAGGGAAGTGTTAATCTAAAACTTGAATGTTCATATTCCTTTGCAATAGTCTTGCATTGATAAATAAAGATTGTCACCAACTTATCAGCTGATCAGAAATATATTCCCATTTATTTATTCACATATTGGTTTCTGATCTAATTGATATTTGGATTCATTTTCCTCACCATTTTGATAAGCTCCATAGTTGTGATATTTCTTTGTATTATCAAAAAAATCTTTCGTATTAATAATTATGTTTTATGGAAAAGAAAAAATGACACTTTGGTGAGAAATGTAATTTATGTTATTGGAAAATTCAGTGTTTTGAAAATTGCAATGGAATTGCTTATCCGAAGAAATCTTGAGAGAATATGGGTATAGGGAGCATTTCATGAAATTGGTTTTCAAAAATATGTTTTGATTGAGCATTTACATTAACCCATATTTCTTGATTCCCAAAAAATTTTTGTCACACAAAGTGAAAAGAAAATCATATATGACAATTGGATTTGATATTTGTTTTACAAAATGTTTTCCATTAAATAATCAATTATCATACTCTCATTTGTTTTCATTTCATATCAGAAACTCTTGGAATATTTTCATTCAGATTGATATTAATTAGCCAATTTTTCTCGATTGTTGATTTCCTTTGGTTTACTGTCAATTGTCAATCGAAAACACTTCTTTTTTTGCTACTGCCATATTTATTACTCATTGTTGTTTTCTCCTAAATTAGTTTTTTCATCCAGTTTTAGTCCTTTTGATGATTGACAATCTAGCTTCAAATTTCCTTTTAGTTTAGTTTTATTTTCATGAATTCACTTCTTATTTCAATTTAACCTTATGTTTATGTAGATTCCTCCCATATTTTGATTTGACTGCTGGTATTTCCCTGAGTTGATTTGAGTCTTAGTCTTCATTGAGGATTGCACTTTGAATTTTGGTGAAGGGGTTGGTCAATTCTGGTCACATACTGAATAATGTTTCTTACATGTCATAACATGCATGGGTTGCTCTATCTGAATGACCATTTATAAGGTTCTCATCTCTAAGTACGAACTAATATTTGTGGTGGAACACATGTGCCCAATGATCATGCGAGGATAAGCCATAAGCATAGGAACATGTCTATCCACTCTTTTCTTTGAGTTCCATCCACTTCACATTAATAAGATGGAAAATACTATGAGGGTTTTTGGGGAGATCTATGGGTTAAACTAAATTTCATAACATCTTCTCAATGAATAAAGGCTACTCTCATATCACCTCACTTCCTTCACACCCTATGTGCATATGCATATCAATATCTGAAATCTAAAAGGGTGAGCATTTTCTATAATAAAAAAGGATGTTGAAAGCACTATTAACAATGTGGGAAGTACAAGTAAAATTGTTGAGGCCATGGATGTCTGCTGGCAGCGGGAATATGATTGTATGGTACTAAGGCAACTTTGTCAGGGCTATGGACGCTTGCTGGCAGTGAAGCAATGCCGAGAAAAGAGAGATGAAGAAAACACTTATGTAGATGTTTTCTTGTCTTAAAAGTGAAAACCCATGATCGAACCAAAACCAATCTGAAGTGTGCATCCAATAAAAGAATTTATCTCATTAATAATCTGTTTGAAAAGGGTGTGTTAGATTATAAGTACTAGAAATATTGGTTTATATCTTTTAGAATTTTGGCATCATTGTGGTACCCATGCTTATTGGAAATTAGTCTGCATTTTGATGAACTTATCTTTGAAACTCTTTTCGCCCTAGATTTCTATTTACATAGATAATTGGTTCTTCCAGTGTGTCACCAGTTGTTGTGACCGCAACAACCCCCCATTTACTTTTTATTTTACAAGTGAAAGGAAAGGGCCCCCCTACTTAAATTTCAAGCATATTTCCTAATCCTCTACCGCTTGAGCTTAATGTTATGTCTTCACCTACCTTGAGGGAGTTGGGGGTTTTATCTTGTTGGATGATTGTTTTTATGGGTGTTGATTATTCCTTTCGATTTGATGATTTTAAATGTCTTCATGATGCCTAATGACCTATGATGTTTCGTTGACATTTGTTTTAAACTATTCATTGATTCTGAAGTGTTTGATGATCCTATTTGGTTGCACGTCTTGATGTTATACTGCATGTCTTAGATGAGTTTGTGGTTTATTATTTGTTGATTGAATAATTTAAATTGTGTATCCTCTTGTTGACATGTATTTCTTCATGATTTCATACTTATTCTCTTGCATATGGATTCTACTCTTCTTCTTTGAACTAGCTTATGTAGTCTTAGAAAACTCACCTACAATCACCATATTATTGTTCAATAAACATAACACTCTATTATAAGTTGGTTTAAAGGCAGGGAATATATTTTTTATTGTATTGGCTAGTCTTATTTTGATTGCATGGCTGATATCATTCTTTTGTTTTCCAGGAGCAAGTGTGTAAGGACACTTTGTTCGCATAGCCTCTCCATCCTTGAGAGGCATGTGGGGAAATATATTAATCCTTTTCTAGAATATTTACTTTGATCCTTACCGATATTCCACTTTTCTTATTTCCCTAAGGTCTTAAGATTCTAATACTATTGGATCCACCTTCACTGCATAATTTTTCCTGAGCTTCTTCGGATTGATATCCAAAGGATTCTTCTTTTGTCCTTCCCTCTCTCCCGAAACCTAGGCCCAAGGCCTATTGGGTTTTCTCTTTATTTTTCTCTATTATTTCCTCTAACCAAATATCATAGTTGGATTTTTCCCATCAAGATATTTCCAACGAATGTAACCATTCTTGAATCCGAGTTCTGGATTGAAATTTGTTCCCTCCTAAAAATTCTTAATCCAAATCTCACCTTTTCTTCCCACTCCCACATGGCATATTTGTGTCTCACACTCTCCTGTATCATCTGACATGGTGCTAAAATTGATGTGGTTCCCACCACCTATCCTCATCATCATCATGATTTGTCTTGACTCTTCTTCCCAGCCTTCCTATCACATACTTCAACAAATACGTCGAAGGTTCATCATCCCTGGAATTCACAATTTTCTTTGTCAGATTCCTCCATTAGAGTACATCTACTCCTAATATATGTTAAGTACCAAAGATATGAGTAAAAAATAACACAATAGTAGCAAACATATCTTAATACAATCACCGCACAAGATATATGGGACAATATAGAAAACCACCACTTTATTATATCAAAAACCCTTGAGGTAGGGACACACCATACAATGGATCCTATTATGGAAGGGATCCCCTCTTGTTCACATGCCTCTTTAAGGGGGAATCCTCCTATTGATCTATTTCTCCAAATAAAATACTTCTCTTCATATCTCATTACATTTTATGAACCCCTTTCTATAGTGCAACCAGCCACCTAAGAACATTCTAGAGGAGGAACCTTATAGAAGACGAAATCCTCTTACATTTATTATATCTAACTAACTACCATAATGGGCCTTATTTAATACTATTGTGGACCTAGTTCACCTTACATTGAATGACCTCCACTATGGGCCCTCCAGGCCCCCCACTACCTCTATATTTACCTAACATTTCATCCCCCTTATGAAAACATTGTCCTCAACACTTGGTGTACATCCATATACCAGGGCTCCATGGATAAGTGTGGACCATAGTGTTGAAGTAGACTAGAGAATCAGGGTCCCATTGAGAAATGAAAGCCATCATGTTGAAGTAGTCCAACTACCATTGTAAACTAGGGTCGCATGTCCAAGTGCTTATGTGAAATCCATGAAGAAGATATTGACAACCAATAATCAATTGAAAATGATGCTCCAAATACTGACACCTATAATGTGGATCTAAGTAAGAATATCCATCCACATAGTGGGAAAGGATCAAATATGACACTAGAAGGAACAATACCATTGTAGAATATGCAGAATGGACACTGGTAATCATAACTAGATCCTGATTTGTCACGTTGATGTTCTCTACAGAAGGTGGAGTAGAGTCATCAGATAAAATAAGAATGCGGTTGTCATCCCAAAAATGACAAATATCCATATACCAATCATCACAATTGGCCTCAAAATCATACCAAGAATATACTTCTTGATTATATTCATCCCTGATATCTTCCATAAGATATCTCTCTTAGATGCAGTCCAAGGTCCTTTGAATATTGTGGCAACTATCCCTAATAATTTGTTGCCCCTCCTGAAGATGTTGCTCAATGGCTTTAATCTTCTTTAGAATGCACATGAGGAGTTGAAATACAATATCCATTGGAAACACAACATATAATATATGAAAAGAAATATCTTAAAATGATTTATCCAATGATATTGATTTGATAGAAATCTGAACACCCTATGAAAAGTTATGAACTCTACAGTCCCGTTGTTGTCACGAAAAACCCCCAAAAATGGATGATCTTAAATCAGTGATATATTTACTTCTGAAGCCCCTATTTGGGTTATTTTTATTTTGAAATAAACAATTTTTGAAAGAGGAAATTATATATGTAATTTATTTTTAGAAATTTCTTCCTCCAGGTGCTACAGAAATAAAAAATTTGCGCCGTCGTCCGCAGAAAAAACCCTGAAAATTGCATATTTTAAAATGTCTATATCTTGACTTCTCGAACTCTATTTCAGGTGATTTTTTTTTAAATTGGGTATTTTTCTGAGAGTAACTTAGATACACAACCTGTTGCTGCAAATTTTGCATAGAAATGTACATAAATTTTCTAGAATTTTACGACCCTCTTTTTCTTCTCCAAAAAAATATGCAAAAATTAAAAAACAATTTTCCCACACTTCTTTCCAAGGAAAGTTCTTTGATACCATTTGTTAAGTAAAAAATATATGAATATAAAATACCAAAATAGTACCAAATATGTATGAATACAATCACCACACAAGATATATGGAAAAATATAGAAAACCACCACTTTATTATATCAAAAACCCTTGAGGTAAGGAAACACCATACAATGGATCCTATTATGGAAGGTATCCTCTCCTATTCACTTGCCTCTTTGAGGGGGAATCCTCCGATTGATATACTGCTCCAAATACAATACTTCTCTTCATATCTAGTCACATTGCATGAACCCCTTTATATAGTGAAACCAACCACCTAAGAAAATTCTAGAGGAGGAACCTTCTAGAAGAAAAATTCCTCTTACATTTATTATATCTAACTAACTCCATAATGGGCCTTATTTAATACTTTAGTGGATCTAGCCCACCTTACATTTAATGGCCTCCACTATGGGCCCTCTGGGCCCCCCACTACCTCTCTAGCTACCTAACAATATCACAAATCACTCCAACGGCCTTCCCCCAATGAATGGTTTGGATTTCTTTTCACTCACTACTCGATTAATGACCTTCATTCATTCTCAGAATTGATGGCCTTACAGCTAAAGTACCCATAGTACATAGATTTGTATATGTTTCTCAGTTAGATAATGTTCCTTCTATGCCTGAGATCAAATCCGTATCTTCTTCTTTCACATAGAAATGTTTTTTTCCATCTAAATTCTTTAGTGAATTATGCATGCTCTTTTGAAGCTAAGCTCTTTTTCCTTCTAAGCAACCAAAATTGGAACCACAGGCTTATTACTTTGCAAAGTTTCACAAGATTAAACCTTGAGCAGATTTCCAAAGTGAAACTCCCCTCAGTCATCGATCTTTTCCCTGAGTGGATGGTCGGATATTTTTCGTGCAAAATTATTCGAGTTATAAGTTTGGATGGTCATAGTTAACACTTTGAATGGTCTCTTTCAGACTTCAAATGAATTTTAATTGTGACCATTGATCTTCACTGAATGGACGATCCATATATTTTGCATGAAAAATGGAGCTGTGAGGGAATATTCCTTGATACATCTTGTCAATACCTTGAAACTTCACAAATTTTCTAGATGCCGAATGATTATCTCCGAATACACGTCATCATTTTCTTCGGGCTTTAACCTTCAGCATGCGAATTGAAGAAGGAATATTATTCGATTATTTTTTTCAATCCCTTTTCACTGACATATTAGAGAAGAATGAGAAATAGCTACCCCGAAGGATTATGTAGATTTCTCCAGATTTGTTGAACAACTAGATCTCGCTCTCAGAGTTAATACATCGGGATGGGAATTGAACAAGAGATAGGAAGAATTTGATGCAAATTTCTAGGTGCACACTCCAGGATTTTTGAGGTCCGATGGACAATTGACCAAAATTGTTGATTGGGTGGATTTTATCTTTTGCAAGTTCAAGAATTAACAGTCCAGATTAACCCAAAGTCCTGGTCAATGGATGTTGAGTGAAAATTTTTAAACAGTCATAAATTTGCAAAAAAATGTTGGAAAGAGGCTCGTGATACCTCATTGGAAAGGTATCGGATAGAGTAATGCAATGTTATAGGTCTCAAGGTAGAACAATTGATATAAGACATCATATAATATAGAAAACCGACAACTACAGATTTTTTTGGGGGGGGAATGGTCATACCAACTTCAAGCAGTCATATCTGGGGCTACGAGTAAAGAAATCAAGAGCATAATAACTCGATAAAAATCTAGAGAAGAGAAGAACAAGTTGGAATATAAAATGGGGGAATATTGAGAGTGTAAATTTCTCGAAAATGAAAAACATAGACACAACCCAATTTCAGATAAAGAATCGGACATGTAGACTTCAAACAATATTATCTTGAGCTACCGACAACGAAATTAAGACAACAATATCTCAATAGAAAGATAAGACATAGAAGAAAAATATATCATATCCAAAAATGTCCAGAACAACACAAGAAATTCRGAAAAGAACCCCAGAGGCAGAGTGAATAATAAATTTAAATAGGTTATCATTGGTAAACTATCATAGGGGGAATGTAACCACCCRAGAGTCTCTTCAGMTCCCATTTGTAAATCCTACATCTAAATTTTTGAAATTCCATGGAAATTTGAAATGTAAAAAAGACAAAATTAGGGAAAAATGAAACGAATAGTCAAGAGAATTGAAGAGTCTCTCTCTTTTTCTATAAAAGGGATCTAGTTGAATGTATAATGATTTTTTCCCTAACAGATGGTATTTTTACTTCTAAGTAATAAAGAGMWTKAGGCATTTCATAAATTTGTGGCTTTGATAGATGTAGTAGAGACTATTATTTATGCATTTMTCTTCTRCTAGAGTAGATATGATTTGTTTGTRTGAATTATTTATTCACTYTGTTATGTTTTCTTATGTTGTCACATGTTTCTTCATGGGTAGATAAATGATGTTATAGATGTATTTTTCAATTATTTGTCTGTGCATCTACATGATTATTTCTTTCATTTACCATTACAATACATGAACTATTTATGGTTCTGATGGTTATCTTTCTCTATACTCATTCTGTTAATTTTTCTCTCGGGATAGGTTAGAATTATTTTGATTAGATTAGTTAATTTTTACTTAGATTATCCTTAGAAATAGTTAGAACTCTTTGGGGGGCAATCTATTGTCTTTCCTCCCTTTGTTTATTCTTTTAATTCTAAGTGACGATGAGGCCCATAAAATCGCGGGAAATGCTACCCCAAACGAGATTCAGTCTGATTGGGACCTGCCATCGGGCATTTTCCCTCATCTGATTTAACAGTTCATTCTAGCCCGCCAACACCACCACAATTGACTTTCACATATAATTACAAAAAATTCCAGTCTTTTAAGAGATGACCAAACTCCCAAATAATAATTTTTCCTCCTCGCATAGTTTCTTGGACCATAAGAAAATTTTACTTGTGTAATTACACCATTTCAAAAATGGATATTATTTTAGGGTAACTTCCTAGAGCTTGAATATTTATTGAAAAAATAATAATTTGGGAAACCTCTAAGTGATTCGTCTTGCTCTAAAGACCCCCTCCATGGATTTTTGATTCGCTTTTCTTAATTTCCATTAAGGATTTATCTTAGTCATGTCTTAGCAATGAATTTATTCATATTGTTTCGATAAAAAAATTTAGGACAATGTCCTAATCCAGAACCCTATTTAAAAGGATACCTCCCTATCCATAATCTCCCTTCCTTGGTCTTAAAAATTCTCTTCCTACATCGTGGAATGAAATCATGTGCTCACTGTCAGAATTTGAGGGACTCAATTTTTTCCCTTGACTATTGATTTAACTTCCTAAATTAGAGGGAAGGTCTTTGTTTTCATTTCCCCTAGTAATCTTACCTCGAGATAGATTAGGGATCTAAATCTTAGAGGATAAGGGAATCAACAAAACATCCTTCATATCATCCTTCGATATTGAATTAGAATGTTTCCCAACAACATGATTTTCACTTAACCTGGAACTAGAATATGAACATGATTGTTCCAAGTTCAGAAAATAAATGGTTAGACATTGACCATGAATTTAAAATTGAAATAATCTCGTGAGGTTTTGCACTAGGTCCACTAGTTAGCCCATTCAACTCCTAGATATAAATTGAGGTGTCATTTTCATTGGAATCATCATTTTAACCTTGATATGTTGGAATTTATTCTAAGGAATCAAACTCCACACCTTTTGTCCCCTTTGAATCATTAGCAATGTTGGCCTTGAAAGAGCCATATCCGTCCCCCGTTATTTTTACTTCTTTATTTTATGCTATTGGAGCTAAAACCTTTTTTTTCGCCATACCTTACTCATGTAAGGATGCATACAGTCAACGTCTAAGTGGTCATACAAATTGAAACAAGCACATAGTAAATGGATTTGATAATAATCCCAACAATGATTATGATGTTTGTCCCCAACCTCAATCTGCAAAGAGTTTGATAAACCCTTGAAACTAATTTAATGTTTACCATAACTTGGGCTACAATCCAATATAGATTTCCTTGGAAGGAAATATCTATCCCCAATACTCTACCAAGAGTACTCCCTATATCTTTGATAGCTCTCTTTGACCAAAATTCGAAAGGAAGTCCCAACATATTGACCCCAATAGGGAATGTCCTCAAAACCTTGGATTTATGTCTCAAACACAAGCTCCATGGTCTTAGAATCAAGTAAAAGAATTCCCAAAACTATCAACCAGAAAGGATTATTGATGCATCCTCCTCATTTTTGAAAATAAATCCTAGCCATCTCCTAACTAGAATATGGAAGATTGGTCCATAACTAGGATTGGGCAACGCGACTTTTGTTTCCAATCACTTAAACTCCAATTCTAAAGTTTTTTTGGTTTAAATAGACAATTTAAATCCTTCTCCATGAACCTTGTCACCTATTTAAACCTTGTATCCTTACCCAAAGTCATCTTCACTTAAGAATTTTTCCTTTTCACCACATTTTCGTTCTACTTGATTGACTTTCATCTTGTGTCATCCCTTGGATCCGCTCTTTCCTTCAAGACCTTCATAAATTTCCCATACAAAAACTCTTACCCACAAAACTAGAACCCCCAAAAATCTATCCTTGATTTCCTTTCCTTCAAACTCTTAATAATTGTTTATGAACTTGATATTATAAAAAAAATGGATTGTGGCATTGCCTCTCACCTCCTCCAAATGATAAAGAATAGAATATGTAAGACATCAAGTAACATATTAAAGAGGTATCTACATATTAAAGAGGTATCTAGATATTTAGCATAAAAACTTGACATCTGGACTTTTTACTTTCAAATCACAACATTCAACCATTAAAGTTAGCCCCCTCTCACACAAAAAAAAAGAAAAATGAATACTTACAAAACTACATTCTTAATTCTACTTAATCAACCACTTTACGATAGGGAAACATGAAACTCTCTATAGGTTTCAACATTGAAACACTGGATGGAAAAAGGAATTTGCATAACCAAAATGACAAACCACCAATGCATGTGCGACGGAACTCTTGAAAAAGTGTAGAAAACAAATGATACAAATTCGAATTTTGTCTTGGCTTGCTTGTTATTCCTTACATTATAAAAAGGGTCCGTCTTATTTCATTTTCATGTAACTTGTGGAGTAGAGCTTCTTGGAGCTCAAATGGATTTTCGGGCCAATGAAGAGGAGCATGTAAGGGACATTTGTCGTATATCACCGGATTTATTGAATTCCAAGGTAAGTTTTCTCCTCATTTATCATCTATGTATATTTTTTAATTTCAAAATTTATGTGGACACTTCAAATAAAATTTGGGTTTTATTAAAAAAAAGAAAAAATATATATAATTTAATCATTACCTTTTCACTTTCTTTCTCCCTATTTTCTCCTTCTTTCTTTATTTCCAAATTATATTACTATTCAAATTTAATAACAAAGACAATAATAATATTTTTGTTTCCAAAGTGCATAAATCTCAAATTGGACGACAATCCCTTTTTTTATTTTCCAATACCTCTATTCCCATTCCATTACAAGAATCATAATTCTATTATCGTTTCATCATTGGGGAGTGATTTTACAAATAACACTAAAACCAATAAAAATTAACTTATAAACAAATAAAAATTAACTTACCAGAAATCATAATATCAAATCATAAAATAATAAAAATTAACTTAGGAAACATCATAATATGAAATTGTTAGCGATATTTCTTGTAAGGGGGGTTAGAATGTAAAGGAATGGGTCAAAAACCCACTTGTCCTAAGTTCAGGTGCTAATGTGTCCATGATTAATTGAAAAGCAAGTCTGGGCGGCTAAGATCGCGCCGCCCGGATCAACGGCGCAGGTGCGATTCCGGACCCCCCCCCCCCCCGCCTTTCTACCTTTAAGCGGGGGGGGTCCGGAATCTGGGGCGCACCTCTTCGATGGCCTATATTAGCATGCCCGGATCAACGGCGATGAAGGAAATTCCAGACCCCCCTGCCTTTCTACCTTTAAGCGGAGGGGGGGGTCCGGAATCGGACTTGCGACTTTCCAACAGCTAAGATCTTAGCGCCCGGATCGACGGCGCTCACGCGATCCACATCATCCTCGGCTGCTCTTTGTTTAAGCGCGTGTGGGCCCTTCTCCCGTCGTATCACCTTCCAACCGTCGTTCTCCTGCTGCCATGTGTCATCCATCTACCTCTCCTCTATGGTCCGCGTGGTCTTCCTTCTTTCTCATCATCCACACACCATCTGCAATGTGTCTCCTTCCCTCCAAGTCAGCCTCCCCCCAAAATGTGTCCATCACATCTTTTCCTCCACCTCCTTCGCTTATCGCATTTTTCCATGTGTCCCCCCTGCAATCTCTCTCTCTCTCTGTTGTCGTGGCCTCATCACTTTGTTGCCATGCCCCACTTCCCGCGTTGGCCTCCATAACCTGTTCTTCAAGTTATTCAGTTATTCCAGGTGGCAGCGCGAGGAGTCTTCCATATCCCAAAATGCCGAGCTGGCCGGATCGTCCTCAAGCCCAAGAAGCAGTTATTGAAGCGGTTGGTGGTGGTTAGACATCATCTCCGCCATAATGAGGACGTCCTGTAATGAATTAAAGGCACGTCGATTCGCCGTTGGAAACTGACAAAGAATTAGATTGCGTCTGAATTAAGTTGCGCGACCCTTCAGAGGTTGACTGCCAGAAGCCATGCAGACGCAAAGATTTCAATGCATCGTCTTGGTTCCGCTGATTATGATTGTTCTGAGTATATGTAGGCGTTTTCGCCATTTTTTTATGGATCGATGGTTGAGCTGAGCTCCCGGTTGTAAATCTTTAATGAAGCACTGATACTCTGGTTATGTATGCACTCTCAAGACTTCTTTCCTGATGAATGCCAGTTTCTTTTACGTCTTTGTTACACTGTGTTAGAATCGATCGGAATTGGAGGATCCAGTCGAGCTATAGCTGTTATAGGATGATGTTGGATAGGATCACTATAGCAGTTATGATGTTTCTAGCCAGTTCTTGTGATTTTCCCAGCGCCGAGTGACTTGGAATTGGAGGATCCAGTCAGGCCCTCCTCGGTTTCTTGAGACCCTGAACCAAGCGGATCTTGCATTCAGTGTCTTTCTTCTGCAAATAGCCGTAAGCCTATTGCCCAAAGTTGTTTGTTCATTCCCCTCACTAAGTCTTCCACCTACTCACCCTTTTATCAACCCACTGGCTGAAGTTGGATCAAGACCTCCTTTGTCACCATATGCACCAGACTCAGTCCCTAAGTTAGAGTGATATCTCCTCGAGTTTTCCTCCATTTGATCACCCCTTTAAAACAAATCGTGACATTAAACTGATGGGCGTCGGGCTCTGCTCCTGCAAGCAATCCAGGAGTGACTTCTGGCTCGAATATTTCTGGCGCCGTTGCCGGGGATCGAAGTTGAATATTTTCCCCGGGATTGAACGACAAAGATCAACCGATTCTGAAGGTGCATCAGATATCAGAACTTGAATATTGCTACTGTGCACCTGGCGACTCCATTGTGACGACTCCGCTGGGGAGAACCTACTCTATCAATTGTGGCTTCGAGAGGCAGACACACGAGGTCTCATCCACACCTACCTCTAGTGACACCTGAAGCTGACGTGGAAGTGATGCGCAGAAAGGGAAAGAGCTCTACAAAAGAAGTTTCCATCACCGAAACAGGTAATACGCCCTCCCCTTCTGTGAGAACCTCATTTTCTTATTCGCAGCTTCCTAGTCGTCCTTCCTCTGAGGTTTCCCGTTTTCTGAATTTTGGGAGTGTTCCTGTTGAGTTCTCTCCTCCTGGTCTGGGATCAGAAAGAGAGATCCTTGTCACTCCCCCCTCCCTAGAGGTCGTGCCTCATCACAGACCTCGAGCTTCTGAAGGTTTCACCACCCCTCCTCTTATCTCTACTACTGCTCAGAGAGAAGCATCTGCACACTCAGGTCCCTTGGCTCTCTCTCTGTTTTCTCCATTGTCTCCTCCAAGAACCTTTGTTCCGACATCCCCCGTTCATACTCCTTCTCCTCCGAGTTATCCTCTACCTAATATCCCTATGGCTAGTGCTAATCCCCCTCCAAACAGAATGGATGCCATAGTTGCTGCCAGATATGCTCCTTTGATTCTACCCCAGCCTCTGAACCCTCTCCTTGCTGGAGACTATTTGAAATACATGCCCAAGTTCAGTGGTGAGGGAGATGTAACTACTGAAGAGCACCTAGCCGCTTTTTACAGCTATGCAGATAACTTGAATATCGAGAGTGAAGATGTCTGGATGAGAGTCTTTGTCCAGAGCCTTGATGGGGAGGTGAGGAAATGGTTCCAGGGACTAGTCCCTGGATCTATTGCTGACATTGAAGCCTTGGATAACATTTTCCTGAGGCAGTGGGGAGATAGAAAAGATTATATGTATTACATGACTGAGTTTGGGTCTCTGAGGAAGATGGAATGCGAGTCTGTCTCAGACTTCTCCAAAAGATTTAATAAGATGTACAACAAGATTCCTGCAGAGATTAAACCCTCAGAGGCCTCTGCTCAAATTTCTTATGCTGGCGCATTTGACCCTGATTTTTGTCTCGTGTTAAGAGAAAGAAGAGCCACCTCTTTAGCTCAGATGCAAGATGCAGCTATAGAGGTGGAATCCAACATATTGGCAGCTGACAGATTGAGAAGCCAGGTCGACACAGACAGAAGAAAGGAAAAATCGGAAGCCTCAACTTCCGGCCCATCATTGCCCCACTCTCAAGTAAATGAGCTGACCGGAGTTATGAACCTCCTCAAAGAAGAGGTGGAGAGATTGAAGGTAGAGAGGAAGAAAATGTACAAGGGCCCTCAGAACACCGAAAATAAAGGGGGTTTCAGGAGGCCAAATAATAATGATACTCCCCCAACTATACACAGAGAGAGAGGAAGAGACAGAGACGACCAAAGAATTCAAGCTCCCTTCCAGAACAATTTTGTGGCCGATGAAGAAGAAGGGGAAGTAGAAGATATTGAACCTAAAATCCACAGTGTAGAAGTCACTCCCCCTTTCCCTCATCTGACCCAATCAGCATATGAAGAGTCTCTCATGAATGGTCAGCTAAACGAATTGAGCAAAGGAGAAAAAGCTAGCGGCGGTCGAGGAAGGTACAACTTGAGGTCTGACAAAAGGGCAGCAGAGCCTGATGTTCCTGAGCCATCCACCAGAGCAGAGAAGCCTGCTAATGAGATAGCAGATGCTCACAGAGGTAAGAAGGCCCAACCTCTCTCTCCCGTTGTCCATAATCATGTTCCTGAAATTAGAGAAATCCCAAAGCCTATGTCTTCTTTCAATTTCGAACATGAGATTCAAAATGTCAGAAGTCCTGTGCCACTCACTGAGTTAATTAAACACGGGGAATTCAAAAAATGCTTCTCTGAGATGTTAAAGTCCGAAGCCTCATATCCTCTAACAGACTCCATAAACCTCCAATATGAAAGGCCTGCAGTTGTCCTAGGTCCCATGGTAGAAGACAGAGATGATTCATCCCCTCCCTTCTACACCTCCCTGAACATACATGACAAGGTACTACATAATTGCCTTATGGACTCAGGGGCCTCCCACAACCTCATGCCCAAAGCCGTCATGGAGGAATTAGGACTGGAAGTCACCCGAGCCTATCATGACCTCTATTCTTTTGACTCCAGGAGTGTTCAATGTTTGGGAGTGATTAAGGACCTAGTAGTCTCTTTGTTTCAGCTGCCCATGAAGAGTATGGTCATGGATATTGTGGTAGCCGATGTCCCCCCTAAGTTTGGCATGCTGTTGTCAAGATCCTGGATAAAGAGACTGGGGGGAACCTTGTATATGGACCTTACATATGCCACCATTCCAGTCTTTGGAGTGGAACATAGGAGATTATACAGAGAAGCCCAGTTAGCCTACATTGTCAGTGACGAGGCCAACCCTACCAATCATCCCATCTATGCCTTGGACACCGATTTAGGCTCCAGTTTACTACAACTCACCCACACCCATGAAGCTTCTTTGCAGATCAGAAAACAACCCATCCTTAATCAGGAGACACCCCCTCCAATCACCTCTGTTTGGAAGATGTTCTTTGATGGAGCTTCCTCTAGTATGGGTGCTGGTGCCGGGATAGTATTCATGTCCCCTTGTCAAGAGACCATCTCTCTATCATACAGGCTAGAATTCGAGGTCACCAATAATGTGGCAGAGTATGAAGCTCTGGTTCTGGGATTAAGAGCTGCAAAAGAAATGGGATTCAAGGAGATGGCTGTGTTTGGTGATGCAGAACTGATTGTCCAGCAGGTCAAAAATGTTTATCAAACTAAGCATCCTCGGCTCAGGAGTTACAGGAACGAGGTATGGGATCTGGTTGATGATTCCTTCCTGGCTTTTAACATTTCCTACATTCCAAGGGAGGAAAATGCATCGGCTGACTGTTTAGCTTTCACAGCCAGTGTGCTCGAAGTTCTCACATCACCCACTGTTGGGTCTGACGTTGAAATAAAATACAGACCTTCTATACCAGACAATATCAAACACTGGAAGGTGTTTGAAGATGATCAAGAAATTGAGAAATTTCTCCATTCCATTGATGACTTTTCCACCATGCACATAGATGAGAGTCCTGAAGAGGAAGATGACCATCATCCTAGGGAATTTGTAAATAGAATTGTTGATCACCAGATCATTCAGCTACCGAACAATCACATTCCAAGAGGACTGATCCCGTTAGAAAGATTGTTCGACAGGAATGATGTGGCAGTAAAGGGTAAGGTTTCAGGTGATGATGATGACACAGATGAATGCAATATAGGCACACCTGAGGAGCCAAAGTTTGTCAAGCTGTCAAGGAGTTTAACCGAGGAGCAGAGGATCGAATATATCAACTTGCTGAAGGAGTTTGTTGATGTGTTTGCATGGACTTACAAAGACCTCAAGACGTATGACACATCAGTCATCGAGCACAAAATTCCGCTGAAAGAGGTTTTTAAGCCATTCAAGAAGAAGTTGAGACAGATAAACCCCATGCTGCTACCTGTCATGGAGAAAGAAGTGAAGAAGTTGTTGGATGCCAAGATCATTGTCCCCTTGAGATATTCTGAATGGGTAGCCAATTTGGTTCCAGTGAGAAAGAAAAGTGGGGAAATCAGGCTCTGCATCGATTTCAGGAACCTGAACAGAAGCTCCAGGAAGGACAATTATCCCCTGCCCAACATGGAACACATTCTACAGAGGGTAATTGGGGCCTCTAGGATATCCATGATTGATGGTTTCTCTGGATACAATCAGATATCAGTCATTCCTGAGGACAGAGAAAAAACAGCCTTCACCACTCCTTGGGGCACATTCATGTATGCCAAAATGCCTTTCGGACTGATGAATGCAGGAGCAACATTTCAGCAAGCCATGGACATAGCCTTCATTGGGGAGAAGGACTAGTTTGTGGTGATATATCTGGATGACATCACCGTCTTCTCCAAGACTGATAAAGAGCACTGCTGCCACTTCAAAAGAGTTTTCCTGAAGTGTCGGAGGTATGGCCTATCATTAAACCCCAAGAAATCATTGTTTGTTATGCAGGAGGGAAAGTTGCTAGGTCACATAGTGTCAACAGAAGGAGTAAGGATTGACCCAGGCAGGGTGGAAGCGATTCAGGCCCTGTCACTTCCCCGGTCCAAGAAAGAAGTTCAGGCATTTTTGGGAAAGGTCAACTTTCTGAGAAGGTTCATCTCGAACTTCATCGAGCTGATGAAACACATTATAGCCATGCTCAAGAAGGGCCATGAAATAAAGTGGACTGCTGAATCCAGGGGATCTTTTTCCCAAATAGAGAAAGCATTGACTGAGACACCTGTGCTAATCAGTCCCGATTATTCTAAAGATTTCCTGATTTTCTCATTTGCTTCTGATGACTCAATAGCAGCAGTCCTATTACAGAGAAACGATCAAGGGCGAGAGCATCCCATTGCCTTCTTCAGCAAGGCATTGAGAGATGCTGAACTCAGATATGAGATCATGGAAAAGCAGGCCTACGCATTGGTGAAGGCTCTCAAAGCTTTCAGAATCTATGTTTTGCACTCAAAAATCACTACATATGTCCCTTCAACTTCTGTGAAGGACATCCTTATACAGCCTGACATAGATGGGAGAAGGGGAAAATGGATAGCTAAGATCCTCGAATTTGACCTGGAAATTAAGCCCACCAAGCTGATAAAGGGGCAAGGTTTGGCCAAGTTGTTGGCTGAATCCAATTACAAAACTCTAGAGATTAACTGCATCAATGAGCAAGTTGATTCATCCAGCAATAATTCCCAGGTCACCATACCACTAGCAGCATGTCCCTGGTACAGGGACATCTTGTACTTTCTGCAAGACTTAAATCCCCCTGACGGACTGGGAAAGAGTAGGGCCAGAGATTTAAAGCTCAAAGCGGTCAAATACTGCCTTATTGACCGAGCCTTGTATTGGAGAGACCCTCTGGGGATATTATTAAGATGTCTGGACCCATTGCAAGCCCAGA
>JZKD02S1754880.1:342203-408774 GCA_000966675.3 Picea glauca
TGTCTCATCAGCGGAGTCCAGCTTAAGATCTAATTTTGCATCGCTAATCTTGTTTATAATTTCATAAAACCTCTCGAACTTTTGTATATGTTTTTTATAAAATACATTTATTTTCCTAAATATTTTAGATAAAATGTTTGAATATTTATTATTTGTATTTTGGATTCAATAAAAATATTTCAATATCAATATTGTTACGTCAAAAGGGGTATACCTATTGATAATGAGCAGATTTAATAGTTGTTTAGTGCTTAATAAGTTTTCTATGGACACGATTAAATATGGCTGGAATATTCTTAGTAGTCACACAAAATAAATGGCTGTGATTTCAATCATTAACTTCCTAGCTAACTTCCTAGCTAACTTCAAAGACATCGGTTTATGTGTTTACTTTTTTACATTTACCTAATCATATTTAAAAATTACTTTGATAGCTAACTGATTGCCACCTAAGTGATTAACATATAAAATAGTTGAAATTTTTTAATAGTTAAAACATTTAAATGGTATATTTTTCATTATGAATAATTATGAATGAGGAAGATGTGTAATTTCTTTTATATTTAATATAAAGTTGATATATATATATATATATATATATATATATATTCCTAAATCCATCTTAACTATATATATATTTCTAAATCCATCTTAACTACAAATCTTGAGTAAGAAGATCAATTCCCTTGACATAAAAACATTTTATAAATTAAAAAAATGAAGAAAAGTCATAAGATTTGATCCCCTTAACCCTCTTAACCCATAACTCATTCAAAGTTAAAATAAATTTACATTAATTTATTTCAAAATTTATCATATTTTTATAAAAATACCAATTTAACCTCCATTTTTTTAACTTATAAAACATTAAAATGTTAATAATATATATTATTTCTAATAACAAACCCTAATTGTTAAACAACATCCCACTCAAATATATATTAATTTTAACTTATAAAACATTAAAATATTAATAATACATATTATTTATAATAACAAACCCTAATTTTTAAACAACATCCCACTCATATATATTAGTTTGTTAAAATAAGTGACATATAATAGTGAAGGAATTAGTTAGTTCAAATAAGATTTATAAATTTTTAAAGCAAAACAAAGAAAACTATTTTTTAAATGAATATTCTTCTTATTATTTTTTAAATGAATATTTTATTTATTATTTCATCAAATTTTAATTTGAAGTAACTTGTTATATTGGTTGGATTTAAAGATATATACTTAAATTCTAAACTTGTTTATTTTTTTATTTTTTTTTAAGTAAAAAGGAGGATCATGTTATATTAAAGTTGCAGGTTTACACAATCGTTTGTAGCGTTAGTTGTCCCGCCTAGAAAGGAAACCAAGACAGTTAGTCGTTCCATGTCACTTGTTTTCAAACCAAAATAACCACGTTGCCATTCGCCCTACTCGAAGGAAATCAGGACACATGGCCGCCATTAGTTTAAGTTTGTTCCCTAATTTACTACTCGCAACATAACTATAGTCTAAGTGAGCTTAAGCTCTGGTTTGAAGCAAAAGAGAATTTCTAACTATGATCATTGACAAATCCTTTTACCCGCTGTACTCGTCGTCTTTGTCGTTCTTTTCCATTTCGACTAGAATCGCGTAGGCCTGAGCGCACGTAGGGCATTGTCGACTTGGAGATGTGCTGGAGTACGCTGCATACATCATGTCAAGGCGTTGACTGATTCGGATGGCCCTGTGGATTTGGTCTCCTACCATGCTGCGTGTTTCAAAAATCAATTTTAGATGCTCCGGGTGGAGGAATGGAGGCTCGTCCTGTGCATCAACCTTCTCCTTGTCTTCATTTGCACTGCCACCTTGCTGTCCTTGCAGCCTGTCCTGCTGTGTCGCTTCCCTTGGAAGTTCGTTGCTTGTTGAATTTTCCTTTTCGCTGGTGTTGCCCTATAATTCTTCCTCAACATAGCATGTTGTGTATACCCCTGTTGAGTCATCTTCCTGGCGATTGTGTGTCATTCCTAGAACCTGAGGCTTAGCATCATTCACAAAATAGGTGTGGACATTCCAATTATCCAGGACAGTGAAGAGGAGATATTTTGGAGGCACCTGGATGGGTTTGTCCAAAACAATCTCCTCCACATATGCCATGGGTGGCATTCTGGTTCTCCCAGGCTTCCTGGTTCTCTGAGTGTAAGCCAAAGCTAGCGCTTTTTCGAACTTCTTCTGCTGCTTCTTTCGAGAGTCTGCTACATACCACGCCGCGCCTCTGCGAGGCCGGCCCCTTGCTCTCAGCATGTCGAGAAGTTGAGCTATAACTGAAATGTTGACTGGATGAGTGTCCTTGCTCCAATACTCCGAAGGTTCAGCCTTTGGCCTTTCAATTTCCAAATGCAATGCATATCCCTTAAGGCGATTGATAAGGATGAAGGTGACCGTGACAGCCTTGGCCATTAAGGCTATGTTCTTAGTGTGTTGATCTGCCGTCATCTTCACTCGCATGAGAGGCTTCGTCCGCTGATGTAGGCTGCTTGGGCTCACTCCCATCTTAATAGTGAGGAGATGGGAAACGGTGGCCATTAATTATGGCTCTACCCAACTCAGTCCCGTGTGTCCTTCCTCCTCGATGTGGCACCCCATCGAGGATAAACTTGTTTATTTTTTAATATACTTCCAGTTTCTCTAAATGTTTACTTATTAAAACTATAAAGTGTGAATACATTTTAGGTGTTATTAACAATGACATGATGAAGGGGTTGGCAAATTGAATGGTAAGTCCATATATTTTGATAAACTTGGTGACCGACAAACAACTATTAGGATGTACTACCATGTAAGTTTAAGTTGAGAGGACTAAGGATGTCTTGGCAATATGATAGATTATTTGTGTTTTCCATGGCAAGACCATAGTCTTGATAAGTGCACTTCTCTCGAATCAACTTTACTGTAGTCACGAGTTTCTTTTGAAATAAATTAACTATATAAAATGGAAATATTAAATTATGAAAATTTTCGTTAAAGACGGCCTGAGGGTTTATTCTCAGAATCCCTTTGGAAGGAGTTCAGACTTTACCCAAAACAAAATTAGTCTCTTCTTGGACTCCGACTAAATTTTATAACGTCGCCATCCCCTCAAATAACATATCTCCAGATTGAACAGTTGCTCGCCAACTACTGAATCAGATTAACCAAACCAAATAACCTACTCTTTTAACGATGGGCAATTCAATGGTCTATATAGATTTGAAGTTTTGGTCGTCCGGTTTCCACTCGAAGGTCGTGCAGCAACGGACAAAAATACCACTGTTCGTAAAAAACGATGGCCCGGGAAAGCTGTCGAAATCAAAGTTAACGGGGTCAAAAGCGGGAGCCTTGACTAAACACGTTCTTTCTTGGAAGTAGAAATCAAGTTTGTATCGATGAGCAAACATATCTACGGATAGGCTCAGATAGATACTTGTGGATAATGGTGTCGATGTGTTGTCAGGATTCACAAGCCACGATGAGGACGACGACGACGGGCATGATGGGAACCTAAAGGTTTCCGTTCCTCCACAATCTATTGTCCCACAGTGCACTAACTCTCGTGGATCTAAGCTTTTTCGTCATTTTCAGAATTCCAAGGAATAATGAAAGTTCCAAACTTCATATTCACACATGATCAGAGTTCAACAATAGTTGTGGGACGGAAAGTCTTTGCCCTGAATTTTTGTGTTGGGAGAATTACTTACTGTTTTGTCTAGGGTCGTGAAGGGTCACAAGGAGAGGAACGTTGGTTGTTAGTTTGATGTAGATTTTGTGCATAGCTAGAGATATGGTTGTTGAATGTTTTGATTGCAATTATGTAAAAGTTCTTTTGTTTTTGTTTGTGAAGGTAATCATGACATTGTTTAAGCACATTTAAAAAATTGCACCTTATTTTAATAAGTTGTTAACGTAAATAATGTGGAGTTACATGAACAATGCATAAAGAAAGAGAAAAACAACATAAGAACGACACTTTAGGACACATTTAGCTTTAGTAAATGACACAACGACAAGTTAGGACTTGCATCTAGCTATAGTAGTTTGCATCTTATGTCAATTGTTTATCCATGTCTCTCAGAGATTGCATTGGGTTTATTACTGGACCAATATCCCATTAATGGTGCATTGTTAGGAAGGGAAGCACAACTTTCAAGCAACTTGTCCAAGGTAGTCATTACCATCGTGCATATGAATGGATTCACAACAACATCATACTTGTCATCTTATAAGATGGCCACTATTGATTAGTCATTACCATAGTGCATATGAATGGAGTCACAACAACATCATACTTTCCATCTTATAAGACGACCCCTATTGATTCATCTTTTAGACTAGACCTTCCATAGAATCCATTTTGGAAAAAATATATGAAATGTACTTTGTAATTTTATAAAATTCAATGCAATGACCCTAACATTGGTAGAAGTATATGGCAAGCACTATCCAAATTATTATAGTCAAAGCATGGTAAACAAAAACACAATATTACAAGGATTAAAATTTTGGTCTTATGTTTGTAGGTAGTGTTGAATCCTCGAGGGTTAGTTCAATTGGTCTAGAGTCATACTTGACTTTATCATGCTTGGTTTTGGTCATGGGTTTGACCCTCTTGATTCTCTTGGGGCAAGGCCCCGTAATGAGGACCGATTTTTTACCCCGCTTATCATCCATGGATCGTGGGGAAGCATTGAGTTTTCTGACAATACATTTCCTCATAAATGACTTTCCCATCATTTTATCCTTATAGGAGTACCCTATGCACTCGTTAATATATATATATATATATATATATATATATATATATATATATATATACTTTCTCCTTCTTTCATGGTTTTCTCTTGTACAAAGATTGAATATGTGCATGTGTGTGTTAAATACTTTCTCCTTATTTTATGGCTTTGTTATCGAGGCAACATTAATTTATATATATTTAATGATGATGAGGAGGATGTTTAACATCCACTAAGACCAAAATTGGTCTATCAAATCTTAAGAAAGGTAAGGGATTACTTAGATTTCTTTAGGATTTTATTAATTATGTGCTTCAAAAGAATTCAAAGAAGCATTATGAGATCACCATATTTTTGATGAGTTAGAAGGTTCAGAAGGTTGATATTGTGATAGATCTTTTGGAATTAAGATCTAATTTCGGTATAAATAAGACATTTTAAGAGAAAGTTGATTTTTCGTATTTGAGCAAAGTTGATTTACTTCTTTACACTAGTCAAAATAGAGACATGTTTTTTATTTTCAAGGCTAGTGTTGATCACCTCTTTATAGTATCTTAATTTTATTTTATCCTCTAAATATTTATAGTGCTATAATTTCTCCTTAAGTTTAGAGGTAATAATATTTTTAATATTATTTTTATTCTCTTGAATGAACTCTTCCTTTATTCCCCAATGATTTATCCAAGACTTGGCATCTTTATGTCATCCCCACTTGACTCATAGGTTTTTTTGGCTAGAGGTTGAAGCAATTTTGGTAAGCCTATTGTCTCTCATGTTGTTTAACTTATTATTATACATTAGGTACCTAGTCATAGCCACCTTTTTAGTGGGGGAAAGACCTCCTTCTATCAAGAGCATAAGATAGAGTGTATTGCCTTTAATTTTGAGATCATAAGCTATAAAATCCTCTTGGATTTTCCCTATCTTTCTCCATGATTCTCTAGAGATATTTCATCCCCAAACTTCACATCCATGTAAGATTAAAAAAAGTGATGAGAGTCTCAAAGAGGAGTTTTTTATTATCCCATAACCAAAGGTCCATTCATTAGAACTTATTTTCAATACCATAATAAGATTTCCACCCTCCATTTTGTTGAATTTTTATATGAGATGATCACATATATTTACTAGGAGATGTGAATTGCTTGAGCTACAAATGAGCCAAGTTGGCTCCTTATTTATACTAAACTGGCCTCCCCAACAGACATGACTTTTCACTTTTCACATTATGAATACCGACCATAGTTACAAAATTTGACTTTTCGTCTTGGCACTTCTTCTGAGAATGTCTACCTAATGCTGCAAATGTCAAAACTCCCTCTCAGTGAGAAAAGACATACCTCGCCATCATATCTTCATTGGAAATTCTTCTGTCATAGAAAGGTTGTATCAAATCATCATCATCATCACCAACCTGCCACAACCTGATCAATATTGTAACACATGGCATATCATTTATATGGAATCAATTTTTTTGCTTGTACTCCATCTGATTAATCAAGAATGATGTTGAATAATTCAGGTGCTAAAACCTACACACTCAATTGAGTATCTCGTAGTTGTCACACACGTAATGGAGTGTCTCGTGACTATAAGGACCATTATTCCTAATCAGGTTACTATATGTGACATAGGAAGAATGTTAGTCCCGAACCATTTTCCTTAATCAGGTCACCATATGTTCCATAGGGAAAATGTGTGTTCTCTCAAATGTTGAAAGCCACACCATGGGCTACATGGACCATTCTTCTAATCAGGTCACTACGTGTTCCATAAAAGAATGTCAGTCTCAGACCATTTTCTCTAATCAAGCCACCATATGTGCCATAGAGAAAATTTCACTCATCTACCAACCTACCTAATCAAGTCACCATCCATTCCATAGGGGATGGAAAATTCATCCTGATCAGGTCACCATCTATGCCATAGGAGAATGTCATTCCTGGACCATTTTCCACAGAAAATTTCAGTCCATAATACATCAACAATATGTCCAACTTGGACCATTCTCCATAGGGAGAATGTCACTCCAACAACACACTAAATATCCATGATGCAAGGATATCAACACCCCCTCTCAACCAAGGGATTAATCTCCACAATCCCCAACTTTTCCCTAAAGCATACATACTTTCCTTTGGACAAGGGCTCTAATAGAATATCATCTATCTGATCATCGATGCAGATGTACTGGAGCTTTATTTCTCCCTTCCGAAAAATATCATCATTGTCTTGGACCATTCTCCCCAACTCAATCATTATCTGTAACACAGAGAAAATGGATGAACATGATGTAATCATATCATCATTCCCTCTCAATGAGGAAATACATTTGTATCAACAAAGTGTTTCACCAACTATCCAACTAGTTGATGGTAAACATCTTTCAGATGCTATGAATGTTAGTAATATGTGTGTTGAATTCTGACTGCTTCACCTACACCGTGTCTTAGATGAAGTCATGCGAGAATCCTCTTATGAATCATTACTTCCATGACTCATGTCACTGGATGCGATATACTCTACCTATGTAGTAGTGAGTGCTATAGAGGTCTTCTTCCATGAATCTTGACTGTTTTGAGATGAAGCAATACCCTTTGATGCCTTTTCTGTCAATTGAAATTTCTTCCTAGTCAGAACTGTATATCTCTCCATCCTCTCTTCGTCTCCTCGGACATATACAACTGTACCACATGGTACACCTTCCCTGCTGCAACTCAATATGCTCGATCACAACCTCGCTTAGGTTGCTTATTACAAAAAAATATCTGGCTCCTTCCTTGAGAGTAGATCCTCCATTCTCTTTGTAGCTACTCCCTCTAGGATTCTGTAATTACTAAACACTAAGACTAAGAGTAGCTTCTCTATTATGTCAACAACTTCCCTTCTCTGGGTTTCTCTCTATAGAATTGGCTCCTCCACTCTCGCTTTGCAACTGCTTCCTCTACAACTTCTCTATCTGGAACTGAGAGTGGTTGAATAATGACTTCCTCTAGAGATGGAGGTGACTCCTCCTCTATCTTTGTTTTCTCTGACATTGAAGGTAGCTCTTCCTCCTTATCTGGAGGTAACTCAATCTATTCTCCCTCTAGATGTAGTACAACCTCCCTCTATAGGAGTGCCTCTACATACACTAGAAATGCTGCCATGTGTTCTCCATCAACATTTCATGTATTGACTCATGTACTAGGACTGCTACACCTGCTCCCTCTGAGTCTCATAATGTTTCCACCTCCTCTACTTGATCTATCACCATTGTTGTGCTACAATTGGTTTGACTATCTATATCCATGATCATTGGAACTATCTCTGCTATCTGGTAGGATCTTGACTTAAAGGTATACTTCTCCTAGAGCCTTCTTGTCTCGGAGAATCATGTCTGGCAATGTCTCTCCTTGACATTATGTTGGAATTTCTTTCCCTCCATGTCTACCATTATGCATGAGCCAACTGAGATAATTTATTCGATCCATTTATTAATCATTAAGACAAGTAGGAATTAATCATTCCAATACCCCATCTTAAAGAGTACTTGTCTCAATATTTGTGAGGTAATGTCTTCTTCAACATCTTAAGCATTTCAAAATTATTGCAAGATTTTAAATCCATTAGGTTTCCACCTATTCCTTCAGAAGGTGTAGTATCCCAAGCAGATCTAACCCAAATTATCCCGATGAAAAATCTCAAGATACTTACCTTGTAACTTTAGTGAGGCATAGTTTCTTTGATCCATATCGAACTATTTGAAAAACCATCCACCGTGATTTGAACCTACACTAGACTCCCCTTTTCAACGTACAAATGCCTCAACTTCATCCATAATATCAAAAGATTCATCATCACCATTTATTTTATGAATAAAAATAATGTTTACTACTAATTAAAAACTTTAATAAAATTAAACTAATGTTGTTTCCCGATAAGAGATGAAAAACAATAATGTCAACAACATATGATTTTATACCATCGAAGTTATTGTTTCCACCCTTGACTGAATATGACTAAAAAATTAAAAATTACTTATCTCGGAGATCAGATAGATAGGAGAAGTTTATGAAACTGAATCACATCCCTTTTCTTATTGTAGTGTTTATGTAACCTCAATGGAAAATTTTAATAGATAGATGAAGTAGAAACAGGATGTGGGAATTCAAATTTTGATTTGTGTTAACACAAGAATCAAGAAATAGCACAAGGACACCCAAAATGGTGATAGAGGAAGTCGATACATAGGCATTCTTTGTCACCCCCATCAAGTATTGAACTGCGCAGGTAAAAATAGGAATGAACTCTAGTGCTGAAAAAATCATTTTGTACCCAAAGTGCCACGGATTGGAGAGAGATGGTGGCCTGAAATCATTGCATCAACAATACTATGCTGCAAATATGCGGATCATTTATTGGATTGTGATGGTCATTTTCTGCATATGTAAACATAGAAGATTCTATCTAATATATTATTTTATATATAACTTCCTTTCTTTGGACATTCAACCATGCTCACACTTTAGTTCTAAACTGAATCTAATACATAATGATACCCACAATGATTCCAACAATATGACCTTCCTCATGTCGGTAAGAAGATAGCCTTATTCGAATTGTTGTACACAGATCCAGATCTAAAATTTGGCAGCGCAGAGAGGATGGCCTCCTCCACTCTGACACTCTCCCTTAGAAAATTCAGAGTGGTATTTAAAAATAAAACTTGTATGGATGCCCCCTTATATTGCTTGAGGGGCATCTGTTTTTATGGTTGTAGTCTTAAAAATACCCAATCCCCTACTTAAAAAATTATTTCACTACGATGTTGATCTTTTTGTTGTTTCATGCAATTTTGTGCCATGGTCAGGTTGTCCTTTAAGAGTTCGAGAACTTGTTGTTGATGCTCGATGTGACATTACACTTCTTGAACCTTAGGTTTTTCGTTTAGAGAAGAAGTTATGGATGATGGGTGATATCCATAAAATGCCATAAATGGTGTCATTTTTGTTGCAGTATGAAAGGAAGTGTTATACCAGCATTCTTCCAAGGGTAACCACATGAACCATTGTGTTTGTTTATCAAAGAAAAAAAAACATAGGTATCCTTTGAGACAATTTTTTAATATCTTAGTTTTTCCATCAGATTGAGGATGATAAGATGAGTTATGAGCCAATGGAGTACCCAAACAAGAAAATAATTATTTCCAAAAATGTCTAGTGAAGATGGGATCTTTGTCACTTACAATAGTCTTTGGGATTCCATGTATCTTTTGAACTGTCTCCATGAATGTGATAACAACTGTATTGGATTTGAAAGGATGAGAGAGTGCACAAAAGTGTGCGTACTTGGTGAGTCTACCAACAATCACCATAATGAAACTCTTTCCTTCAGAATTCTGTAACCCTGTGATGAAATCCATGGAAAATTCCTCTCAATGTTGACTTGGACTAGCTAATGGTTTTAAAAGACCCGTGATCTTAACTGTTTCCACCTTATTTTGTTGGAAAACCAAACATTCTTCCACAAACATTTGACCATCAGTTTTAAGGCCATCCCAAAAAAAATCCCTCTTGACCCTATGATAGGTTTTCAAAAATCCCGAGTGACCTCCTACCAGAGAGGTGTGCAATTCCAAAAGTACCTTTTGTTTGAGTTGGGAGTTCTTACATAAATATAAGCAATCTTTGTACCATATTGAATCATTTTTCCATGTAAATGTATTGAATGCACTTGAATCCTCCTGCAACCTTTGAATGGGAGTCCACACTTCTTCATCATTCTTTTATTCATCCCTTGCTTATGTTATCCAATTAGGTTGGATGATAGAGATAGCACAGATAAATGCCTCAACACATTCATCCTGTCTTGACAGTGCATCCGCCACAACATTTTTCTTCCCCTTTTTGTATATGATTTCAAAGTCATAGCCCAACATCTTGGTCACCCATTTATGTTTCTCTTCTTAAGATAGTCTTTGTTCCAAGAAGTATTTAAGGATGTCAAGATATTTTTTTACCTTGAAGTTCCTACCTATTAGGTAAGGGCGCCATTTCTTCAAGGCATGTATTATTTCCATAATTTCCTTCTCATAAATGGGTTTGTGTAAGTCCTTTCCCTTAAGTGATCGACTTTCAAAAGAAAGGGGCCTTCCTTCTTTCATTAGAACAACACCAATGCCATTTCCCGAGGAATCACATTCCATAATAAAGGTTTTTGTGAAGTCTAGTGTGCTCAAGGTAGGAGCTTTGCACATTTCCTCTTTAAGTTTTTCAAAATATTGAGTTTCCTCTGGAGTCCATGAAAATGCATTCTTCTTATTTAATGCAGTTAAAGGTCTTTCTATTATTCCATAGTTATGAACAAAATTGCGATAGTAACATTTCAAACCCAAAAACCCTCTAAGATTATTCAATGCTTTAGGAATCGTCGAGTCCATCATGGCTTTAATCTTGTCAGGTTCTACTTTGACACCTTCATGAGATACAATATGACCCAAATACTCTACCTCCTTCACCCCAAATAAACATTTGGATGGTTTGGCATATAGTTGTTTCTCCTTTAGTAGTTGTATCACCCTATCAACATGTTGAACATGACCTTCCCAAGACTTTCAATAGATTAGTATATCATCGAAAATACTAACAAATGTTTTTGAAGGAAGGGCTTGAAAATGGAGTTCATCAACCCTTGTAATGTGGAAGGTTCATTTGCAAGGAAAAGAGGCATGACCACAAATTCATAATCGCCTTAATGAGTTTTGAATGTTGTTTTTGGGATGTCTTCTTCCTTCATTATAATTTGATGATACCCTGAATGGAGATCCAACTTTGTGAAGTAGATTGCTCTATGTAGTTCATCTAACAATTCATCAATGACAGGAATGGGAAACTTATCTTTAATGGTGATCTTTTTGAGCTCTCTATAATCTGGAAACATATGCCATGAGCCCTCTTTATTGAGTATCATTACCACCAATGTAGAGTAATAACTTTGGCTAGGTATAAGAATGTCAGTCTCTAACATTTCTTCAACCATACTTCCAATTTGACTCTTATGGGCATAAGGGTATCTTTAAGGCTTAATGTTAGCAGGAGCACTCCCAGGAATTAAGTGAATAGCGAGTTCATGATCATGAGCAGGTGGAAGACCTTTGAGAATATCTTCAAATACTTTGGCATTCTTATCAATGATCCCTTGGATATCTAGGGGAATAGATGGCTTAGATGTTTGAACATATAGTGAGCATAGTTGTACAATTACACCTTGATGCCCCTTTTTCAATAATTTTTTCATGCCATTAGATCTTACCACCTTACGGGGTTTCCTTGTGATACCCTTTAACTCAAATTCTTTTCCTTCCAATGAAAATTTCATGAAAAGTTCTTGAAAATTAAAATCCACGGTTCCCAATGATTGTAACCATTAGACTCCTAGTACGACATCAACAACACCCATGGGCATATAAATTATTGGAATATTCATTACATATTCCCCCATAGTAAGATTGATCTTATGGAATTTTCTTGAGCAATTGATATTTCCTCCATTTGCAATGATTACTTGAAAATTTGGTGCTAGATATATAAAGAAATTGTGAGCTTTGTCTAATTTGCAGTGAATGAAATTATGAGTACTACTAGAATCAATTCACACTATTACCTTTTTATTTTTGATATATCCTTCGATCTTGAGGGTTTAAGGAGTGCTAATTCTAACCAATACATCACATGATATGGTGGGAGTCATCTCTTCAGAATAAATGTCTTCTACATCCTCATATTGAGATGGTTCTTGTTGTTTTTCTTGTTCTACTTCCTCTTCACAATCTATGTAGAATAATTTATTATCACCAGACTTATGTCACTTACTGTACTTGATGTCACAATTAAAGAATAAAACTTTTTCTTTTCTTTCCTCCAATTATTGAGGTGTTAGACTTGTAGGTTGAGTTGGTTTAGAAGAAGGAACATTGTTCTCTTGATAGATGTTACGGGTGGTCCTTCTAGTAGCCATAGCCAGATTTTTACTTTCAACATTTCTCACCACCCTGAATGCATTCTCCAATAATTTGGGTTCCGAAAGGCAAAAATCATGTTGAATGTTATCCTTTAAAGTAAATATGAAGACATCAATCAAGTGTTCACTTGGAATATCTATTACATTTATATTCAATATTTGGAAGTTCTCATTGTGCTCTACAACTGAACCCTTTTGCTTGAGATTTATCAATTGGTTGAAGAAGGTATTTCTCCTTGTATCCTCATAGTGTGCTATCATTTCTTCCTTGAAAATGGTCCAAGTGACAAGTGATTTGCAAGAACAAATCCATCAATACCACACAAACTGATTAGGTTCTAAATATAAGGATACAATTCATACATTTTTTATTCAAGGCACATCATGTAGATTAGAGAACTACTCCTTATTGAGTATCCATGTGATTTGATCCTTGGAATAAAAATTTCTCATATCAATCTTACGAAAGTGGTTGGTATTCAAAGCAAAGTTGTAGTTTCTCCAGTATTGATTCATCTTCCTTGTGTCCTCATCATGAATTTCATTGGATGCATTATCACTTTTAGGTGACCTCTCTATTAGAAACGATTTCAACCCTTCCATGATCTCCTATTTCAATCCATCCATCTTAGTATCCATCTTATCTTCATTTGAATCCATCATCAATCTTTTGTTACTGCGTTCTTTTGTAAATCATCTATGTCCTTGCAAATTTATTCACCTTCATCAAGAGTACAAGTAGGACTGTTTGAGGAATTATTTGGTGTAGAAGTTCCCTTTTTTGGTGGCATGTTGGCCAATTATCACTGCAAGGTAGGAATTACTAATTGGATTAGGTAGAGATCCTCACATATAAGGGAGTGTCAGGTGCTATATCTCTCTGATATACGTCCAGGGTCCAACAATAGTACTCAGACCCATATCTCATGGCACTAACTAAGGATTCTTGACCATGCCCTTATTCGTACTATCTGACTACCCAGGTACTAGAGAGTGATCTCTCAAAGTGTTATTCTTAGTGTACTATAACAAAAATATAACCAAATGGTTTACTTGGTTGCTCTCAGGATTCTAGGGTGTCTCCCGATATACTCTAGGTATGTGGGATCTCAAATCCGTATTAGTGTTGTATAATGCACAATAATTCGAAAGGGTCCTTCCGATATACTCTAGGTATGTGGAAGAACCACACACTCATTGGGTGACAAGTAATGACAACTCCTACGTTTAAAGACATCATAATATTTATGTACCCAAAAAACCCTAATATTCTCACAAATTTATGTGAAATTCCTTTTATCCCACTTTATTCCACTTTTTCAATCAGCCCAATTGGATCTTATAGTCAAAATATATTCAACTTTTCCAAGAAACAAATGCACCTTTTAAAACCCCGATTTCGAGACTATTCTGCTAGCCGACCTTTGTTTTGTTGTAGCTCTACAATTTCGACCCTGGTGAGTATAAAATTTATACCTGTGATATCATTATGTGTCTTATTTACAACCCCATAGTTTATACCAATATTGGATTCTCTAATAGAATTTTATGATAACTTTCCCAAGATGTGTTGATTTTTTTCTCTTTGAGGAGAGCGAACTTGTATGGACTGCCACGTGTCACTATCTTCAATTTAGAACTTGAAATTCATACCAGTACAATTTTGGTTTGTACCCTAACCAATGGAACATGTCTCACTCAATTTGGAGGTTTGTAGCTTTAGATATAATAGTGTTCCCAAGAACACTTATTTTAGACTAAAATATGGACCAACCAAAAACCATAATTTCCTCAGGGAATAAATTTCATAGTACAATGAATCAAGGACTAAAATGTGTACACAAGATAGTTCAATATTCTAAATGTGTACTGTAAATGGTTCAAAACCTGAAACCAAGCCAAAAACAATTGGGAGCGAAAATTCCAAGAAGACTTGTTTCAGAGTAGTTTGAGGACTAGTCAAAAACCCTAACTTGAAGAGAATGTATCTCCAAAAATATAAAGAAACAAGATCCTAAATTTTCACCCAAGTTATATGTATATGTCTACTCTACACCATAGAAATTCTAGATCCTGAAACCTTCCAACATAAAAGTTGCATAGAAAATTCCAAGAAGACTTGTTTTGAAGTAGCCGGTCCTAAGGATTGTCTAGCTCTTATACCAAATGTGAAGAACCAAATATCAAAATAGCATAAAAACGTAAAAATAGGTACTCAATGGATTGAAAATAAGAGAAATTCAAATAATAAGCCTCTTCAAGAGGGAAACTTCCGTATACATCATATGAATTCACAATTACAAGATGATTCCAAATGAAAAGGTCTCCTTGGTATATATAAGAGACTAGGAGGTACAATTACAACTAATGGACCCAAGCAAAAATAAATAAAATAAAAATACTAATGTAATATGCCCCAATTAAAGTGTAATGTACCATGAATTAGGGCTTAACATTCAAGCCTAGTCCTTCTCTTATACCATGTTTAATTTTTATATGAAATGATCACATAGATTTACTAGGAGATGTGAATTTCTTGAGTTACAAATGAGACAAAATGGATCCTTATTTATACTAAACTGGCCTCCCCAACAGCTATGGATTTTCACTTTTCACTTTTCACTTTTCACTATTCAATTTTCACATTATGAAGACCGATCATAGTTACAAAATTCAACACATTTATCCTTTTCTCGATGCTATAGTTCTAGTTGATCTTGTGATGAATATCGTTGGTGAGGTATTTGTATGAAGGAACTTCCTCCGAGTTTTTTTTTTCATATAAAAAATTATCTTAAGTACTATTTTTGGATTTAATTATCATGAATTTATTTTTGTGAGCGTTAAAAACTATCCCCATACTAGAGAAGAAATCCTTGAGATTCTTAGTTGCTCGTCAAGATCACACTAGATCCTTTATGTACTAACAATATAATTGGCATAAAGAAGAAGGATGATGACTATATCAATGAGAGTTGGTTTGACACAACTTGCTTCATGCAAACAATTTTCTAGCATGTTTATGTATATGCCAAAAAGGGTATGGGACAGGGGCAAAATTTTCTTGACTCCTATATTATTGTTAATATCTTTCAAAAATCCCTTAGTTTTCCTAAACTTAGCAATAAAATTCTCTTATGATATTACCATAGTAGTCGTTAACTCAAAAAAAAAAATCCATCTCTTCTAAGATATTCCAAATGTTCATCTTGGACATTGTGTCAAAATATTTTCTAAATTCAACGAAATAAAAAATCAGATTGGTTTTCTTATTGCAACATTCATTTGCTATGATCCTAAGAGTAACAAGGTGGTCCATAGTATAATGATATCTCCTAAACATGGTCTCACCTTTATATATTTTTCCATGGATTTCTAGCCATATGCTAATCTTCTTTTCCAAAATAATTCCATAAATCTTGGCTAAAAAACGACTAATCATAATGGTCCTATAATTAGAGGGATTGTTTTTATCCCCACTTTTAAAAATATGTACAATGAGGTTTTGCATCCAGGGTTTAGGAAATCCTTGCTTGAGAGCTAAACTAAAATGTTGGTGTATGTGAGGGATGAGTATATGCTCTTCAATTTATAAGATTTCATCTTGGTATCCTTCGATGTCATTAGCTTTCCCTTTTGTGAGTTGCTTAACCCCAAAATCTAGGTTTTCTATAGAAAAATATTCATTCTTTGTAGAAATATTTGAAATGGTGCCCACAACATTAGGGGATTTGTAAATATTTTTAAGGTAGAGATTCCAATCCTTTAAGGGAATGGTATTATTTTCTTTATTTTTACCAGTCATAATTTACCTCCAAACATTTTTAGGATCTAACTTAGAAAGGTGCAAAATATTTTCTTGATTCCTATTAATATAATATCATTTTCCCCTTTTAATTAAGGATTTCTACTTATTTACTCTTATGATATTTTAAGGACTCGTTAGGAGCATCCCTAATTGATTTTCTATAAATTTTACACTCATTATCATACCAAGGGTTGTGGTTCTATTTTTCTTTTTGTATGATACCTTGATAGATAACGTGTTTATGGATGTAGAAAGGGTTGAGATAAAATTATGATAGAGTTCTTCAATATTATTCTTATAAGATAGAAGATTTAATTCACTATTTAAATCCTTTAAGAAGAGATCAACTTCATTTTTTTCAAAAAGAAAGTGTCTTTTGTTATGAGAATTTTCTTTAGTGTGGATTTTGCACATGTCAAATTTTAGAGTTACAGTTAAAGGTCTGTCACATAATATAGGTAGAATATAGTTGTTTGAACTGAAACAACATATTTATTAGGTGTGATTCTTGTAGAATATTTTGTTGATATTAGGCACATTATGTGATAGATCATCACAATGATTTTTCTTAGCATATGGATTTCATGTTTGTCTTTGCTCCTCATCTCAAATTTCAACAGTGATATGAAAACTTCTGTGGATATTCCACTATAACAGTTCAACATAATATATATTGTATTATGATGAAATATTTTATTAGGAAATGATACTCTCCTTAGATCTTATATTTATTATTACTATCATATTTCTTAAATTTATGAAAATAATTGAAGTACAAAAGTGAAAGAACAAGAAAATGAAGACACCATCCACAAAAATGAACAAAAAATGTGTTTTGTGAAACCTACTATGATATAAAACCTAGATATAAGGTGAGGCCTAGGCTCTACTCTCTTTTATTTAGTTATGAAATGAAAGTACAAAGAAAGAGGAAATTTCTATGGAGTTTCCTTTCACACTATGACCTAAATAGATTCTCCAAAATAGAAACTACCCTATCAAAGCAACTAAACAAGAAAGCAATCAACTGACTAACCTATTGTAACTTCTACATCAAGTAAACTAATCAAGATTACTCAATAAGAAAGTGAACTCTATTCTTAAATTAAACTTCACAATTACTTCAAATTTACGAAAGAAAATCTTAATCTACTAAATTCAAAGAATCATGACAATAAAAGTAATCAACATCTACTCTTTAATCTACGAAAAGAAAAATATTATTTAATTTACCAAAGCAAGAAAACTATTATCTAATCTACCAAAGCAAGAAAACTCAAATATAGTGTTGATGGTTATCTCTTCAGTGTCTTATAATATCACGATGGAATTGAACAATTAACGATAACTGAAGAGGGATAAACTCAATATTGACTTGGATAGCAAAGTGAAAAGTATGAATTAGACAATACAATGAGAACTTAGCCATTATAGAAGCAACATCAACTACCCTACATATCCATGTGATTATTCAATCTATGCATTAATCATCAGGAGTATAAAAACACTATTCTATTTAATTCAATTGCATTCTATGCTAATTAAGCAAATTCATACTACTTAGATTCATAACTGGAAACTAAACTCAAAAATCAACTTTAAAATTGCAACCTAGATCTAGAGAAGAAATTGCATAAAGTAAACTAGACTAATCCTATTTTAACAAATTAAATTGCAAATGGAAAATACTTATAAAACATAAATTAAATCCTATTTCTATTTCAACATATGAAAAGAAATTAAATAAGAAAACTAACCAACAATTAGATAAGCACAACTGAAAATGGAAACTAAAACTAACAACTATCCATCCACCGAAGCTTGTCAAAGAAACCATAAACTAACTGCTTTATTTTAACTTTGTTTTTAAACTCTATTTCAACATATGAAAAATCTAACTATCATCTAATTATACACAGGGTTAGTAGCTAAGAACTTGCAAGTTAATTTCCTATCAACTAAAAGATGGTTTCATATTAACACTAGCCTCCATAATACCCTGCAAAACTAAACTAAAGTAATTAAATTATGAACAATAATTTACATAGTAAATAAACATAATAAAACTCAGAAACATGAAATAAAAGGAATGATGATTACACTATATAAATTCACAAGCTAATTGGCTAAATATTCACCCAGACTGTTGGTGGGCCCCCCAACAGATCGTGGCTACTCCTAAATGATAAACCATAGGCTCAAGCAACACGGATTCAACATTAAAATGAAAAATGCAGTTTTACACAGTTTTAGCAAAATATGTCTAAAAATCACAAAACAGAGATGAACTATCCTTTTCTCTCTTCTAACTATTTTTCTGACCACAGAGGTGGTATTTATAGAATTACAAGCTGAGAGGTCGACCACTAGAAGGGTCGACCTCCTCTAAAAACAACAAATCACATTTAATGCATCTTAACCGATGGTGGCTTCTAGAAACAAGGCAAGCTAATAAACGCCCATATTAAAAACCCAATCTAAGTTGTTAGAAGCTCAATAGTTGGAGGCCATGAGTACAAACAAAACCCATGTCTCTAATTTTCCCATCACTGGTTGCCGATATGATAACTGCCAAATCACCCATGGTTTTAGTGCAGGATGGAGAGTCGGACGAAATGCCAGATGGAGTATCAAACAGAGTGCTGGATGGAGTACTGGACGGAGTGTCAGATGAAAAAACGACATACGATTTTTCCCTATGACACACAGAACGCGAATTATTTTCCCAAAATCATTAAAACTTGCTAAATTATAGTCAAAACCATTGTAAAACAGAAATCTTACATACCTGGTATGAACCACGGTGATTTATCACAAAAATCCTCCAAAACTCTTCAAAACAAGAAAATGCATATACACATTTGGCCAAAAAGGATATAATTATCATCATTAGTTTAATTGTATTGTGGGCCCAACACACAACCCACTATTAGAACATGTCTATGGTAATTGTGAATGAGAAGAAATGAAATTTTAGCATTATTATTTTTTGGTTCTCTTTGCATTATTGAACACTGTTATATATGCATTTTATGTCTTACTCGAAAAACTATTTGTAGGCACCTACTTACTTTTAGTTGCGTACTTGAATGAGAAAACATAAATTTGTCTCTCAATAAATCTCAATTTTTAGGTTGCACAATAATCTTCAATATCTTGGGTTAATAATCATAGTAATCGGGCGAATCTTCAAGATTATTGAATTGAAAAATTGAAGATAAATTTTCATGTGTTATATTTAAAACCCCATTGATTACCCACAAACTATGTGCCATTCATTCAATTCATTATTATGAAACATTAGTTTCCCAGTATTAACTTTCTCTCCGATGTAAAGATCATTCTTTAGGGTGAGTGCAAAAAGTTCATGGGTGAAAAAATGGCAAGGGGGTCAACAGGAATGCACACTCTCAGGAATGTGTGCGTGTTCTTAGGAACGCATGAGCATTCTTTGGAATGCATGCACGTTCTCAGGAAATCACACACTTTCCTAATCCTATAGGTTTGGTAAGGCCCAAACCTCCAGTCAACATGCCATGTAGGTTCGTTAGTAGAACACACCTGCATTCTTAACAACACGTGCGCGTTCATGATATGCCCAATTTTTAAGGGACCACAGGTGCATTTTGTGCTCATTTACACACCGCGCCTCGTGATTTTCCTAATTGGAGCAAGAAAAAAGGATTAATATAGGAGGATAAAACCCTAGGATCTTGGCACCGTATCCATTGCAAGAAAGGTATGGTTGATTTTTTGTCATTTCCTCATGGCTTTGGAAAAAATACAAAACAATTAGTCATGGGTTATGGATGTAAATCCCAATGAAATTGAACACTTATTAGCTAGGTTCACTACACATAATTAATACTTTAATGTGAATCTCTCAACAATTTGCTAATCTTGTATAGGTTTTTTTCAAGTTCATTGTAAAGATAACACATAGTTTTTCTTTGTTTTACACAAAATCTTGCTAATAATTTTCTTGGGATCAAATGAAATTGTTGTTTGCAATACATGTGTCATAAGTCCACTTATTAAATTTATTTTTTTAAATGAAACATATATTATAAAATGGAACCCATAGACAATGTAAACTGCTAACCAACAGACCAAGCCAAGGAAAACCCCAACCCACCACAACCACTCAACTTAAACACCCAAATTAATAAGGGGTTGGACATGTTAAGAACACTTGAAAATCAATTAAGGGGCATGAGAGAACCAAGCAGAGAGTCCTTGACCACTTCTTTTTTCATCATTGTGAGGTCCATTGCAAGTTCCCAATGGAAATTGACTTCTATTTCTGAATATAGCGAAAGACTGTTTGAGTATTACAACATTGGATTGAATAGAAAGCAAGTTCGAGACTTGGGGACATCAAAACAACACTTGATGTCTATTTTTATTGATCCTTGATCTCAACAACAACCACCTATTACCAAGAAATGAATTTGCATTGATTGTTTCATCCACCCACAAATTAGTCAAAACTGGATGGATAGGTAGTACAGGATATTTGATAAAACTCCCTACAATAAGAGGGAAGTCCCTTTATATTTTTTGCGAAAATTGTAGGATGAATTTATTTGGGTCAACATGTTAACTACTTTGACATCAGTGACTTCTAGGGGGTGGTTCAAGGGTCTTCTTAGGATCGATAGAGTTTTAGGCATGATCCCATGTTAATTCCTCATCCCCCCAAGCGAAGGCATGAACCCCCTGCCCAACATCCTTCTATTGTAGTGAGCTTGCAATAGGTACAATTAGCTATATCATTATTGAATCAGAGCCTAGTGAAACATGGTATCTTTGTTGCACTATCTCGGCAGGAGGTGCCTCCAGGTGACATTGATAGAGGGGTCAGAGCTTCACCCCGTATAACAAAGAGGAGTGAGGAGAGGGCACATGGACATAGTAGTTTCCCATGTGAACCTCACAGATACTTGAGTTGTGGGAATACCTGTTATGGGCATATGGAGGCTAGTCTAAAACAAATATTCATGGAGGAGGTTATTTTCTTAACCATCTCAATGTTATTCATCATTATATATTTATATGTATTCTTTGTTTATATATTGATATTTTATTGTGTGTTTTTTTCCATTTCTTACGTCCATGTAGTAGACCCTCTATTCCCATGGATCCATTAGTGCATGTCTCCACCATTGATGAAATAGTATAGGAAACTTTCTCATTTGGCATATCCCATACACAGGTATGTGTCACATTTGATAAATTCACCATGGTATTTTCTTTATGTTATGGAATCCTCTAATGTTTAATGTTCTTGTGTTTCTATAGGTTGTTGGAATAGATGATGTTGAGGAATTTCCATCTGGGATGGAAAATTCACCTGCATCACACGTATCCTATGTAGAGTTAAATATCATTTAAATATCATATTTGTTGTATTTATGCAGTTGAATTTTACTGTTTGGTACTAATAGTTCTATATTATTAATATGTATACATGCTACTGATATATTAACTAGTTATATTACTAGTCCATTCCCTAAGTGCCTGGCCTCTGCTCATGGGTTACCTTAATTGAGTCCAAGGGAGTTTCCATCACTTTAATAGCTTATGGGGGTCCATTGTCACCCACCCCCAACATATTTCATACTCAGTGCATCCTCAGTGGATGCACGCACAAGCCATCCATCTGCACCACCTCTTCCATTGTATCCATCCAGATTGGATGCACACGTATGCCATCCACCCGCACCACCATTTCCATCTACCTCATCCACTGAGGCTACCATAGTAGAGGTTTCCTCATAGCAGGTTGTATAGTTGATTCATCCACTTGCCAAGGACTCTCCACCAAGGCCTGAGATATTCATGGTGAGTTAATGTGTTGATGATGATTTGTTTGGTATCATGAATTTGATTTTATGCATATTTGTTAATTTTTATGATTTGATCCGTGTACCTCATGTAGGGTGTCATTGTTGAGATATTAGGGTCACGGAGGAGGGTAACACCATCATGATTTTCAGTCCCATATGTGGTGATTTGTACTATGTTAAATTACATAGTATCATTTTGTAAGTCTTTTAATTCATTGTGGAAAAAAACTTATAAAAATGGCTTTTCTTTGTGTAGTCTATGAAGTGACAAAGCACACCAAGTCTTGAATTCACTCAAGGTGCTTCTTCAAGAAAGAGAAGAAATATATATTTCTAGGATGCTCTTGAGGGTGGCAAGGGTGGTAGTGGTCAATCATTGACCAATTAATGTCATTTTGTATATAGGCCACCATATGGTTGTTTTTTATGTTAGGGAACTTGCTGTCATTTTGTATATTGGGAATGAGGTGCCATTTTTGTAAAAAATGTATAATTTAGATTATTTTGAATACGCACACACACACACACATTTCATGGCATGCTTTTTTATGAATCTCATTGTTTCTGCATTTTATGTTGATGAATGTATGAATTTCAAAGTGTATGAATTTTATGTATATATAAATGTCTGATTTTTTTCTAAAGTGATCATAAATACTTGTGTTGCACATTAATGAATCTCTTATGGTGGAAAATATTTCTAAGTTTTAAATACATAAGAAATTAATGGTTCTCATTACCTAAATTTCACAAAAGGCTGAAATTTTATCCTAGTTAAGACTCCATGAACCAATAATAACAATCATGTAGGCTAACATAATCACAATAGAAATAAGAGAGTTGAAACCTCACATTACTCTATCCAAAATGAAGCATGGTTCATTATAATGGAAGTCACAACATGTTACAAAGGTTTCTTAATACAAAATCAACAGATAAAATGTGAGTACACATTAAATCCTCACATCAAATGAAAACATACCTCAAATTCTCCATTAAGCTTGCCAAAATGTTCTAGAATGTAGCCCAAGAGGAGATATCCTAAATACCTAAATTCTCCACCCTTTATAATGGAGAGAGAGAAATCTTATTTATAGAGTGAGTCTCTTCTCTTATACAATAAAATATTATTATTTTCTAACTAACTCCATGACAAGTTAAATAAATATTATAATAATGAATTAGTTAGATCTCTCCTCAATCCATGGTTGACCATGTTACAACAAGTGCACATTATCCTCTCCAAAACAATTCTCCCTCATCCAAAAATAGTAGTAGTATGCACCAAATAATACATGACAAGGCATGTAAATACATGGAAAGTGTCCACATGGAACATTACCTCCAAGAATGTGCATGCATGGAACCACTCCAAATGTGTGAATTCCAATGTAGCCAACTCCATGGATGAATGTGCAATATGCCAAGTAGATGGGGCATCCACAACAAAGTATGTGATCAATTCTAGCCTTGCCTTGCCTTTCCTTTGTTTTCATTTCTTGCCTAGCCTTTCCTTGCTAAATTGATCACATACTTTGTTGTGGATCAATTCCTAGTTAAGTATGTGATCAATTCCTAATTACAGGTAGTCTCTGTTTTAAAATAACTGCAAGTATATGCATGTGAAAAAGCTTGTGTGACTAGTAAATATGAGAGGGATATGAGCTCATATAGTCATCATGCATGTGCATAACCTAAATCTATTTTCTAACCTAAGTGGAAAGATGTCCCTGCTTACTCTACTACGTACCACTCAAAGCTTTCTCTCTCTCTCTCTCACACACACACACACACACACACACATATATATATACATATACATATATAGATAGATAGATAGATAGATAGATAGATAGATACTCATGTGTGTATCTTTTCATCACGGGGTTGGGACACCCAAAATTAGTAAGTCTTTCAAAATATGGGGTGATACAAAGAGACACTAGGAAAACCACAGAATGCCTTCGTCAAGCGTGAGGTCTTTGAGACTCGATACATATTGTAAAGGACTCAAAGAAAGACTTCATGAAAGTGGCTAAGTCCTGGAGCAGACTGTTAAGTCATGGAGAAACCATAACTCACCTCGAAAGATCATAATCGTTGCTTTGGGGCGGTGGTTAGATTTGGGCCCTTTATTTGATCAAGGGTGAGATTTTCTCTTAGTCATCGATCTAACGGAATGGATAGATCCTGACAATCCATTGGATCATCTTGTGGATTATGGAGAGGGTGTACCTCGAAGCAACAAGGGTCGTTTAATCCATCAGAGGTTTCCTATGGAGTATTTTGGACCATTAGATTCGTCATGGTGTATTTGGTCGGAGATCGAGGGCATATAATACCTAGGTCCTCACAGTCATTGGATTCAACATGGTGATTGGTTCTCACCATAGATCATGAGGGAGATAATTATCAGAGTCCCATAGTAAGAGTATCCCGGAAGGTTTAAAGTGGAGGCACTCCAAAAAGGGTAGTTTGAGGGATAATTTGGTTCATCCATCAAGGTACAACCCATGAATAAATTCTGTCATAGATCATTGTGGGTCTCATTTAAGTGGGTCTAAGAGAAGAGATGATGTCAAACTGATGTTTCATGGTGACAAGGACCACCAACATGAATAGAGGATAACACGTGTCATCCTGTGACTGGAGGAAAGAAAAAGGGGGAGTCCCCATTGGATCATACCTTGGGAGAGGTGTCGTCAAATTAAAACTATCTAATCAATGAGAAAGATAAATCTTGACCATCCTTCAGAGGAGTCTGGTCTGAGTGATTGTAGATACTAGTAATGGATTGACTCCGATGAGAGTATTCCAAGGTTAAATATGGCCCATATATTAGAGGGTGGCCATGAGGTATGCTAGCCATTGATTTGTTCCAGGCCTTTCTGTTTCCCATGGAAATTTTTACAATAGGGAAGTGATGTCAAACTAACAAAGGATATAGCCTAGTGGTTAGCATGTCCTCGGTAGGATAGGTATCAACACTTGACTTGACAATTTGAGTGCTCTCATGATGATGTATATGCCACATCAAGTCCACGTGGGGGTCCACATGTCAAAATATGGTCGTGGTATTTTGGCATAGCGAAGAGATGGTAGTTGCATGATATGAGTGCCACATGTCTCCCCAGTGTTTCTTAGGGTGATAGGTGGCTCCTAAGGAATGGACCAAGGCCAAGGATCATATGGAAAAATGGGGCTAAGATACCTTGTGATATCACCCCAAACTGGTGCATATCCTCGAACCCTCAGGTCGAGGTCCACTTAGGATCATTCTAAATCTTCCCTTGAGTCTGGTTGACTCTTTGGTTTTCTCTGCAGGGAATCCCTCGCACACTCGACAGTGTATCCACAGGTCCTTATGAGTTGAGGTCCCAAATCTCCTTTGCCACAATAACATCATGCCCTTCGCCAATTCGGGACTTTGGGTCTCGCAATTTCGCAATCCCTATTGTCGAGTTTCTCATCCCTCTACTGCCAAAACCCGAAATGCCGATTCACCAAAATGATTGGTCGCGTCCTCCTCCATAGTCGTATCGCGTATAAAAATTTCGGGAATCCATAAATAAAGAATCCCTACCTCTTGTCTTTAGAAATGCCGAAATGCCAAACCCCGATGCATTCAACAAATACTATCTCCCCTATGGGACTTTTCACCGATTCGGAGTTTCAGACTTTTCATCTTCGTGAATCCTGATGCAAGGCTTCCATCTCTCCAACCTATGAAACCCAAAAAAAACCAATGGATTTTGACTTTTCCTGGAAACAAGTACACCACCTATCGTCTCCACTATCCTCGACCTCTAACATGGATTCTTGCCACCTGTCACTCCAACCTTTCTGGCTTTCGGGATTTGAACGAACCTCTGATTTCTATCCCTCTATCACTTCTAAACCTCGAATTCCGAAATGGCACTTTCCACAGGGTCAAAAACTAATAAGTCTCCATTCGATCCAAAGATTAACTTCTCCACAGCTCTCTTGGATCCTACGGTCCTCGCTATTTCGTGAATTCTCCACAGAGAATTTCGACCACTCATTTTCCCCTGGACAGCTTCTGCGAAATAAACCAATGTTCTTTCTTCTGAAATTTACTTCTGTTGGATGACTTCGACCCTCATCTCCCTTTGAAGTAGTTAGACCTCCATCCTCCTTTGAAGTGTTCAAAGGTATTATCCCTCCTAAGCTTTCACTTACAAACTCAAACCTCCAAAAGGGTTCCTGCTCGCACTCCTTGCGGCACTCTTTCAAATACTTCAAAGTATTTGATCTTTCGACTCTACGCACTTTCTACAACAACAGACCTTCAACTTTCCCCTTGGTTGATAAGTTTTAGGCTTTCAACCAGCCTACGAACACCTTGCATGGCTTTTGTGCTTCACTTTTACTTCTGATGGAATGAGAACAATGGTATCCCTCCTACGCTTTCAAAGATAAAATCTGAAACTTTGTCAACACACTCCTTGTGAACATTTCACTGCACTCCTTGCAAGAAATTCTCTCTCAGGAAGAGAAACAATTGAAACTCATTCTCTTTCTCTCTCAAAAATCATACATTCAACATGAAATTATACATTCAACATAGTATTAAAAAAAATGCATAACAGAGACAATAAACAACCATGATCATACCATTCACCAAGTATAAACATAAAACATCATGACACCATGAAATCTGATTCAAAGCTTCATATATTAATTCAAAGCTTCTATACATGGGTTCTTCTCTACAGCTCTCTGCTACGGCTCTCTGCTCATGTTCTAATGATCATAATGTTACAATGATACGAGCGTGAGGGTGTCTATATCTGTTTTCCCTCCTACTTCCTAAAATTGTCTAATCTATCATTCAAATCTACCTACTTTCATAAACTATGCATAAATGCCTCTACATTATACATATGAGAGTGAATCTCCCATGATCTATTTACAATATGAAAGTACGCTTCCCTTTAACCATTTCATTAATGTTTCAAAAACATTTCAAAAACGTGCACTGGTGGTCTTCCAGTTGTCTTCCATCTTCATGCTTGTTTGGCTGCTGATGATGCTCCTGCATCACAAACCCTTATTGTTAGATCTCTGAGATGAAATCTTGACTGTTGTTCCATCGAGATTGGAGGAGCTACAAGAATAATATCTGACTGTTGATGCGTCAGGACAAGAGGATCTCCAAGAGGAGATCTAGGCCATCCATCCTGAAGAATTATTCATAGTGGAATTGTCCATAGACACTCCGATGGGGAAGCTCCAAGATGCAACCTAAGTCATAGATATTACAAGGTTTGAGGGATCCCATAGATGATCTAGACTGTTAATATTTATTTGAAGATTCAAGCAGATGACATGCATGGTGCCACATGTCATGATGTAGGTGGTGCCACATGTTGAGCACAAAAGGTGCCACATGTCATAGTAATCTAGAACCTGTAGGTGAACCTATGTTGGAAGTATGAGGGCCACATGTTAAGAGGTGATAGTACCATGTGTCATGCAAAGAGGGTGTTACATGTCAAGAGGATGTAGCACAAACAAGACACCCCAACCAAAATATTATCTATCCAATGCCAAACCCCTGGAGCCTTCTAATCTGTCAGAAGAGGGAGATGTCAGACTCAGTTGTTGGAGTGTGCAGGGTAACCTGTAGTGGAAACACTCTGATGGGAGGATTTCGATAGTAATAGAAGGTGACAATAAAAGTTTGATAAACGTTGGCCAAGGTGGAACATGGAAGGTACCACATCCATTCCATGAAGCCTGATGTGTGTACCTAAGAGCCATGACAGTTCCACATAGGAGGAGACATATGATACAATTCCATGTGGATGACACATGGTAGCGAGGTGGGATTTGGTCAACAAAGGCCGAGGAATTTGAGAAGCCATAATTTTCAATTGAGACCTCAATTTTGGGAAAAATTACAGTCGTTGGAAATCTCTTCATGAGAAAAATACGATGACTCTATAGAAAGCAACTTCAGAGATGGATTAAGGGAACAAAATTTTAACACCCCACTCCCTTAAAAGTTAACTAGGGGGTTGGGTGTGTTATGAATTTCCTAGCCTTGGCTTGCCTTTTCCTTGCTTTACATTCCCTTACCTTTCCTTGCCTTGCCTTGTCTTACCTTGCCTTTCCTTGCCATGTCATTCCATACCATGCATTTCCTTGAACTTCCATGTCATGTCATGCCTTGCCTTGCCAAGCCATTTCCTGCCTTTCCTTTCCATGTCATTCCACACCATGCATTTCCTTGAACTTCCATGCCATGTCATGCCTTGCCTTGCCAATCCATTTCCTTCCTTTCCTTCACTTTCCATGCAATGCCATGTCATGCTTTTCCATGGCATTCCTTTGCTATCCATGCCATGACTTTCCATGCCTTACCTTTCCATGCCATGTCTCGTCATGCCTTATCTTGTCTTTCCTTTCCAAGCCATGACTTTCCGTTCCATGCCTTGTCATGTCATGCCATGCCTTACCTTTCCATGCCATGCATTTCCTTCCCTTCACTTGCCATGCTTTTCCATTCCATGCCTTTCCATGCCATGTCTTTCCCTTCCATGCCATGCCATGACATGCCTTGAATTTCCTTCACTTGTCATGTCATGCCTTGCATTTTCTTCACATTCCATGTTATTCCTTATCATGTTATGTCTTTCCCTTCCATGCCTTGCATTGTCTTTCCTTTCCATTCCATGCCTTGCCATGGCATGCCATTCCTTTCCTTTCCTTGTCATTCCATGTGCTTCCTTGCCTTTCCAATCCATGCCTTTCCTTTTCATGCCATGTCATGCCTTGTATTGCCTTCACATGCCATGTCATACCTTGCAATGCCATGCCTTGCCTTGCCTTTCCTTTCCTTTCCATGCCATGCCTTGAATTTCCTTTCCTTTCCATGCCATGCCATGTCTTTCGATGCCATGCATTATCTTACCTTGATATTCCTTTCCTTTCCTTGCCTTTCCAAGCCATGTCTTGCCTATTCATACCATTCCATGCCATGCTTTGCATTTCCTTTCCTTGCCATGACATGCCTTTCCTTTCCATGCCATGTCATGCCTTCCCTTTCCATTCCATGTCTTGCCTTTCCTTTCCTTGCCTTACCTTTCCTTGCCATTACTTACCTTGGCTAACCACAATTCATCTAAAAGGTACTTTCATTATGATATTCATAAGACTAATTGTTTGTAAAAATATAGTTATTTTCATCATTAGGGAGAATTTGTTATCAAGTTAATTTAATAAAAAAATAATGGCATCCATGTATCATACCTTTTTTTGGCCTAAAATAAATAATGCTTGTACTAAATGAACAAGCTTAATACGTAAAAATTACAATCAAATGATTCATTAATCTTGCAATTCTACAACTTGTTATCCCATCTATCTTAGATAAAAATAATTGCATGAGAATTTCAATGTCATAACATAAGCTCTCTTTATTCATATATCTAAGGTATCTTCATAGTTGTGAAACATGGATTATCATAATTAATAGGATTTACATAGAAATGGATGTCACTAAATAGGTTTATGTCTCATACTTATGGTGTAGTATCATTATACTATTGATCCATAATTTCTTTTGGATTGCATGTAAAACAACATAACTTCAAGTCCTTATTTAAAATCAAATAAATAAAAACTAATATTTCAACTCAATAACTTTTATAACAAGATATAGCGTGTATAACTAGACCTAGATATAGATCTAGACCTTTCCTTTCCTTTCCATGTCTAGCTTTGCTTATCCTTGTGATGTCTTTCCTTGCATTTCCATACCTAGACCTATACCAAGACATTGCCTTGCCTTGCCTTGTCTTTTCATGTCTTATCTTGCCACGATCTAGGTCATGGTCTAGGACATTTTATATTTCATGGTATACATCATGGTAATGTTGTAGGTCTTGGTATTGGTCTAGGTCTAGGTATTGGTCTAGTTTTAGCTCTAGGTCATTGTTTAGGTCTAGGTCTATGTCATGGTCATGGTTTAGGTCTAGGTTTATTGCCAACTTATCCCTAAATGGCTTGAGGAGGTTAGTTACAACTCATGATAAAACTCAAACAAGGACTCAAATCGATGAACCATTGATTGCATTAGATCCGGGGCACTAGGTTTCAGTTGGTGGGGGCCCTCTACTGTCATTATATTGCCCAGAAAACCATTTTTTGGAGGATATATGACACTAGGGTTTTTCTCAATGAAGCATAATGAAATTTCATTATGAAATTGTTGGTATTGTGGTCACATGGGCCTCAGCCAAAAAGATGGATGGGAACTTAGGAAACTCTGTTATGCTTCTTGGTTTGGATTTTATGCCCCCAGACCAAATTTCCAACATGCGCCTCAATGGATTGAAGAGTCTAGTTGCAACTCGTGATAAAACTCAAATCGAGACATGGATAAAAGAACCATTGGTTTATTTTGATATGGGGCATCGGGTTTCATTCAGTAGGTCCCCTTCATTGTCATTTCTTTTACCAGAAAATAATTTCATGGCAAACCTTTGGAACTAGGTTTTTTCTCAATGATGCATAATGCAATTTCTGAACAATAGGTTGATTTCAAGAACATTGTGCTAGGAATTTTTTATAACGTCGTTGCATGGGCCTTGGAAAAAAAGATTTGTGGGAACTTATGGAACTCTGTTATGTTGCTCAGTTTGGATTGTATACCCCTGGACCAAATTGAGAACATGTCCCTGAATGGCTTGAGAAGGTGAGTTGCAACTCATGCTAAAACTCAAAATGGGACTCAAATCGACAAACCATAGGTTGCATTGGATCCTGGGTAGTGGGTTTCAACTAGTGGGGCCCCTCCACTTTCATTTTGTTGCTCAAAAAAGAGTTTGAAGGAGGATTTCCAAAAATAATGTTTTTCTCAATTCTTATTACATATGTTTGATGATTTAACACCTTGTAAGGCTAGACATGGCAAGGCATGGCATGACATGGAAAGGAATGACATGGAAAGGCAAGGCATGGCATGGAAAGTAAAGGCATGGCAAGGCATGGCATGGCAAGGAAAGACATGGCACGACATGGAAAGGAAAGTCAAGGCATGACATGGAATGGCAAGGAAATGCATGGCATGTGAAGTCATGGCAAGGCAAGGCATGAAATGGAAAGAAATGGAATGGAAAGTCAAGGAATGACATGAAAAGGCAAGGAATGACATGGCAATGAAAGGAAAGGAAAGGCATGGCATGGAAAGGAAAGGCATGGCATGGCATGGAAAGGAAAGGAAAGAAATGCCATGGAAAGGAAAGGCATGATATGGCAAGGCATGGCAAGGCATGTCATGGAAAGTAAAGGCAATGAAAGGCAAGGAATGACATGGCATGGAAAGGAAAGGCATTCCATGGCATGGAATGGAAAATGAATGCAAGGCAAGGCAAGGAATGGTATGGTATGACAAGGTAAGGCATGGAATGACATGGCATGGAAAGTGAAGGCAAGGAAAGACATGGCATGGCATGGTATGGAAAGTGAAGGTAAGGCAAGGCATGACATGGAAAGTTAAGGCATGGCATGGAAAGTGAAGCCAATGCAAGGAATGGCATGGAAAGGAAAGGCATGGAAGGGAAAGGAAAGACATGGAAAGGAAAGGCATGGAATGGAATGGAATGGCATGGAAAGTGGAGTAAAGGAAATGCATGGCATGGAAAGTCAAGGCAAGGAAAGGCATGACACAATAGGGCAAGGCAAGGCATGGTATGGAATGTAAAGGAAAGGAAATGCATGCCATGAAATGGTAAGGAAAGGAAAGGCATGAAATGACATGGCATGGAATGAAAAGGAAAGGAGAGGCATGGAAAGGATTGGTATGGCAAAGAAAGGCATTGCATGTCAAGGAAAGACATGACATGGCAAGGAAATGCAAGGCAAGGCATGGCATGTAATCACAATGCAAGGCATGGCATGGAATGGAAAGGAATGGCATGGAAAAGAAAGGCATGTCATGGAAAGAAAAGGAATGGCATGGAAAAGAAAGGCATCCCATGCCATGTCATTCCATAGCATGGAAAATCAAGGCATGGTATGGCTATAAAATCCCGCTCTGGCGCACTAAGTGAACTTATTCTTTGAGGACACTTGCTCGCAAGTGATCTGGATTATTATGATATTAAAACATTTGACTTTGATTGTGATGCGTCATGGGTAGATGACATGTTGTTTTACTACATTGACATAGATAAGTGTTATTGACTCGGTTTTACTAAGTGTGCAGGGTTTGGACCTTGAGGATGCAGAGGAATAGGTGGAACCCCTTGGAATCTGGATCAAGTTAGAGAGTGTGCTATTGGGGCTTGATTGATTTATTATGATATTAATACATCTGATTAGATGATATGATGTGGACATGTTCTGACAAGATTTGTTGATGATGCAGGATGATGATAGCTTGCCGACCAGACTCACATATGAAGTAAAGGGGTCACACACGACTACCAGAGAGGTTGAGGGAGAGGTGTGGTCAACAACCCTACCACAGCCTACTAGCACTCCCGTCGTGGCTCGAACTGTAGGTTAATGATTACCTAGTTCGAGAGGACCCACGATGCCGTGAGGGTAGACTGTGACAATCATTCACGATGATTATAAGGGGTGCGCAATAAGGTGGGGGCCTTATTCCTTAGAAGCCCTTAGTGTCCCACAAGTTCACCTGGTGGAGTGTTGACTCCAAGGGTTATTGATGTCTACCAATCAGTCAAGAGGTGAGTGGCACCCTTGGAGCACGTGGTGCGTCCTGAAGCGCACGTCGCACAAAAGAAACAAAAGAGGCGAGTGGCACCCTTGGAGCATGTGGTGCATCCTAAAGAGCACATCGCACAAAAGAAACAAAAGAGGTGAGTGGCACGCTTGGATCACCTAGTGCGTCCTGAAGGCCACATCATGTTGATGATGATAGAGGGATGAACCTAGATGGACCTAAGACAATTAACACATTAATAAATTTTTAAACAACTTCCCTAATTAAATGTCACCCAGTTCAGAATCTAAGTTCTAAGTCTAAAACTTCACTAGGGGTAAAAATTTTGTCTACCCTTAAGAAAATATCTTTATAAAAATAAAATAATAAAAAGTTAAAATAAATGCCACTTGAGTAATAATTTTGGTCTTCATAAATTTTTGGGTAAAATGAAGACAGTAAGAAATTAAATAAAAGTTGTGGATATAAAATGTAAAGAAGAAATTAATTATTTTAACTTTTGATAGTTTAAAAAGATACTAATTTAATAATTAAAGGAAAAAGAGGTTAAATTTTCACAACTATCATTTTTAGCTCTAATAAAAAGGGGAAAGAGGGAAATTATAAAACTTAGGAAACTAGGGAAAGGAGGTAATTTAGTAAAAAATCTGCACTTAAGAACCTTCTAAATTGAACTAAATTAGTAGCTTCATAATAGGGAAAGCCTTTAAAACTTGTAAGGGAATCTAAGGACACCTAGGAGTTATTTTAGGAGTAACTGTAGGTGGGTGAGGGAAATAAGACAATTATTAAATCAAAGAAAATAATTAATGGAGAAACATGGGGGATGGGTGACACTTGTACGAAGGAGAATTTTTAGGATTTTTTATTAAAACTTAAATTAAATGAGATTTAGGGAAAGAATGGAAGTTCGAAAAATCTATAAAAGAGAGGGAGGAGAAGGAAGAAGGGGATCGGCTGTTAGCGTAATGTTACGCTGTCGGAATAGTGACTTGAATGATTTACTTGTGGGAGTTGGGATTTCCCATCTCGGAGAGGACTGGTAGCTCGGCCTTGTGAGGCGAGCTGGGAGCTAGTCATACCCTATGGATAGTGTGTGGCCCCTTTGCGGATCAAGGGGATAAAGGGGAAGAAGAGTACCCCTAGCATTGGCTGGGAGGTACCAATGAGGTCTCGATGGTCAGGGAGCAAGAGAGCACAGAGCGTGGGACGTCATTTGAAGCGGGCGATAAGGCAATGGTATGCTCTTTTATTTGGTAGAGTAGAATGCAGTAGGCCTTAGGCTTGGATATAAATATTGATTGTAAAGGAATTCAACATGCTTGTACCTAGTGTTATCTTGTTTTTACTTCATTTTTTATATCTCACTGGACCTTTCTACGTATTTCTTTCTTGACTGCGTTATATTGCTGCTTATGGGTTTTGCATTTTAAAAGATGGAAGGACGTTCTAGCCCACCGTCTACCTCATTGGTTGTTTATGATAGTCTATATTCCCTTCATTCATTCAATCCTTTTACTTTCCATCATTCAACCAATTCAATATTGTAGACACGTTTTTACTTAGTGTTAAATACTGGTACTTCTTTTTTATCTCATCGGACTGTCGGTGTGTGGAATTCCTGAATGTGGTGTATTGCCGGATATTCATCTCTGCATTTTTTTTTTATTGTAACTTGTTTTCTTGACTGCCATGCTACTTCATCAGCCATATGCATTGATGGGGGAAAAATTGTTGATGGGAAGGGGCACAATAGTGAGGAATAAATGTCATGGAGTTCCTCGAATTCAATTCTCTTAAGGAGTAAAATTCTTAATAAGTTGTAATATTTACTTGAACTTATGTACTGGAAATTTCGTCTCTGATTCAAATTGAATCGAGCCTTGCATGGAAGTCGTCTTCTTGGGTTGGAACCGTCCATGTTTGGAATTTCACCCTGCAACCTTCAGCCCAACTTGACCCAATAAACAAGAGGTTTGCTGCACACACTCGGGCATCCTGGTAATTTTTCTGTTGAATAGGGACTACACTAATGCCCACGGGCAGAGAGATAACTCGCCAACTCTGTTCGAATTTTTTTTTTCTCGGTATGGTCCGTCCTGTGTAACAAAGTTTCTAGTTTCAAAGCTACCTCCATTGCTTAACCGGGAATCTCCCAAAACTGATTGACACGCCTCTTGCTCCTGACTTAACTGAAACAATTGCATTCAACCATTGCTACGCAAGGGATTTTGATGAGAGTTTGATCTTAGTTAAATTGTTTGCAAATTTATCTCTGGATGGGTTATGCACTGGATGTGTCAATGATGACAATTTGGTGGTAAACGCAATTTAATTGTTGTTACCATTTTCAGCCAGCACAAATCCAGGCCTCAAAGGATCATGTCCGATTCTGGATAATCTTTTTTCCTTGCTTCGGCACGGTTATAGTTGTGAGAAGCAGGAAGAAAAATAATATTAATAAAACTAATTACCTGGGCCATCGATAGCGATGGAATTATAACCTTGTCAACTATCAAGCGTAATTTCAACTTCTTGGCATTTTGAGATTTTAAATGTTATACCCTCCTAACTTCACCTAAAATTAAAGAGAAGTTTATAATGGTAACCTTTATATGATTGAAATTGCAGGGTTACATATTTATGAGTCCATAGCACCAAGGTTTATATAGCTACCTCTAAAATAGAGAGAGTTGGTGCCTTCTGACAAAGTTAAAACCTCACCTTAAATTCCAGTGACTATGTTGATAGATCGATACCCCTACTTAAAGAAAGATACAACAAGGCAGTAAATCTCCTTAAAGTTTATGACATAAATTTAGGTGACTTTCTTCTTTAGCAGTAACTAATTTAATTGAAGGATTGACAGTTGTTATGGCAGTAACCCTAAGGTGACCGTTTCGATTTACCAGAATTTAATTCATGGCAGTAAAATCTGGCAAAAACCTTAACTTTTGGACATAATCTATCCCTGTTCTTTCTCGACTCCTTGCTAGCCTATTCACTAATGGCAGTAAGTCAAATGTCAGTAAAAGCTAACGATTCCACATTAAATGCCTAAGTTTACCCTTGCCCTGTGACTTTACCATTACCTGGCTGCGAATAGTAGTAAACGCTTCTATTGTGTATTTATTAATGCTTGGTTATTTGCTCATGATAAATTCTAGGTTGTATTGTGATCAACACTCTTATGGCCTTGTGTTCTGCCTTATGTTAATGCCTTGTTTTCTTTATTGTATAACTAATGATAGCATTTTAGTTATAGATTGATACTATTGACTAATTGGATGGAGGTTAGGATTCAATCGATGGGGCCCTACAGGATGAATTAATGATTTAATTGAATGAAGAATAAGAGCTAACTTTCAACTTCAGACTTGCTAAATAGATAAGCGATTCATGTTAGTTGAATTATTGATGAACAACTAAGGTATTGTTTCTTGCACCAGAAGTAAATTAGCTTTCTTCTATTTTATTAATGTACCATTTCTTCTTTTTATTTAAATAATAATATCTTTTAATTTAACCTTTATCATTCCATTATTGTTATGTGGTGAACCAATATTGTACATGAACTATCTTAGTGTAGATCCTTATTGTTCAGAGTGGGTGAAGTGAATGATTATTTTAGAAACTTGGTTTAGACATCCTCTTATGTTTAGGAAATGGTTAAATTTTTTAATAATTATTACATTAGAGCAATGAAGTTCTTTTATTAATAATAATAAATCATTATTATTGTTACTGTGGGATGATGAATTTTGTGTAAATATTGTTAAGAGGTACATAATCTGGTCCTTGGGATATTGTTATATATATATACAAATTGTTGGATATTGCTTTTAAATAGAACCCTTGTAACAATTATGATATGGTAAGGCACATTGATTGAGATAGTACTATGATGACACTATAATTTAAAATTGTGCAACTGATTTGTTTTAAGGCTTATTTAGATTGTACATTATTGATAAATCGCCTTTAGCCATGCTAAGTTGGGCTTGTGACAGATGACTAAAACAGATGGTAACTATCTACTAGCTTGACTTGATGATTGAGTGGGTTATTGGCGAAGTCATTTGGCTTGCGCTTCCGTTGAGGGTGTTGTGGATCCTTTAAATAATGTTGTACTTGGTCTATAAACCATATTGTGCATGATCTGCTTGTGTCGGGTGAGATGTAGACACCTCCTTGTTCCTCAGAACAGTCGCCAGCCCTAAGACCTTAAATGGTCAAAATCGATGGGAACCTGGGCTTGAGCATTGCTTATGTGTCTTGGAGGTCCTAACCATTGTAGGGTAGGATGGATGGGTAGTCAGTCTTATTTATATTGTATTTGCCAGTGGTTTATCTTTCATTGCTTTCAGATGCTTGATGTGCATCTTAGGTCGTCATGTTGTTGTTGCAGCTGCTTGTGTCATGTTCGTTGTCGTGTTGCGACATAGAGTATAATGTCCTTATTACCCTTGTACACAAGCACACATAAAAAAATAAAAAAAATTGCACTTGTTATGAGAGTTTGATGTCATGACGAATGGGAGGTTCGTTATAATGGCATGGCAAGACATGGAATGACATGGCATGGCAAGGTAATGCATGGTAAGGCATGGCAAGGCATGGAAATACATGGCATGGAATGACATGGAATGGCAAGGAAAGGAATGACAAGGCATGGCATGGAAAGGAAAGGCATGCCATAGCATGACATGGAATTTCAAGGCAAGGTAAGGTATGGAATGGCAAGGAAAGGCATGGAAAGGAAAATCATGGATTGGAAAGGAAAGGATAGGTAATTCATGGCATGGGAAGGCATGGCATGGAATTGCATGGAAAGAAAATGAATGGAATGGAAAGGAAAGGCATGGAAAAATATGGCATGGCATGGTAATTCATGGAAAATAAAGGTAAGGCATGACATGGTATGGAAAGGCAATCCAAGATATGGCGTGGAAAGGAAAGACATGGCATGGAAAAACAAGGAAAGGTGATGCAAGGCATGGCATGGCATGACATGGAAATGAAAGTCATGGTAAGACATGGCATGGCATGGCATGACATGGCATGACAAGGAAAGGAATGGAAAGGGAAGGCATGGAAGGGGAAGGCAGGGAAAGTCATGGTAAGGGAATGCATGGCAAGGCGTGGAAAGGAAAGACATGGCATGGAAAAACAAGGAAAGGTGATGCAAGGCATGGCATGGCATGACATGGAAATGAAAGTCATGGTAAGACATGGCATGGCATGGCATGACATGGCATGACAAGGAAAGGAATGGAAAGGGAAGGCATGGAAGGGGAAGGCAGGGAAAGTCATGGCAAGGGAATGCATGGCAAGGCGTGGAAAGGGAAGGCATGGAAAGGCATGGCATGGAAAGGCAAGGGATGCCATGGTAAGGCATGGCATGGAAATGCATGGCATGGCATGGATATGAAAGGAATGACATGGAATGGCGAGGCAAGACAATGCATGGAATGACATTGAATGGCATGGAAAGGCAAGGCATGGAAAGGCAAGGCGTGGAAAGGCAAGGCATGGAAAGGCAAGGCATGGAAAGGCAAGGCAACGCATGGAAATACAAGAATATCATAATAACCATAAAATTAAGAAAAACTTTCAATAATTCATAAATATGAAATATTTGTTGAATTATCCCTTTTACATACCTATGGTCATTCAAGTAAACCATTGGGATTACTTCTGATACTAATGGTCTCCATTAACTTCTCAAGCTCGGAGTAAGGCAAGAAGTATCATACCTTTTATGACTTCTTACATGGCATTGTTTGTAGTTGGAGTTTTGTACCAACAACCAAGTTTGTAAAGTGGTATACGACTTCACTTGGTCTATAATATTGAAATACATAACCACATTTTTTCTATGTTCTTTCATCTAACGTCAGATATTCTCTTTTAATAACCATCGACCCAATCGAAAATTCAATTCCTTTGGAGTCTATTATTGATCACATGAGGGTCCTCTTTCCCTCTAAGCATTGTTCCAACCAATAATCAGGTCCCCATTCATTACCTCTCAGATAAAACACTTCTTATAGGTGCCCTACAAAAAAGAGAGTTCCAACATGTGATTCCACTAAATGATCAAATCATAAAACATTGATGTTAGTTATTAAAAATTTAATGAAAGGTTTCAACGAACCTGGCAGTATGAGATCTGAGACATGATCATAATCTCTTGAAATACTTGATTTGAACTCCTCCAACTGGGATAATTCCATATTTATATGTTGAACCAATAGGGATTTATACATGATCCCATCTATCAACCTAGTCTATCAATTCACAATCATCCCATTCATTACTACATGTACCACGGAAGAAATAAAGTTTTCTCATCCATATTTCAAGTATTGCATTTTTTGATGTTCTAACTGAATGGAATCTGTGAGTGACCTAGATTGTTTTTCATTCATACCACTATGATAGATCTACATTGACCACCTCCCAAAAATATCTATGTACATGTCCTTTCTTGTTTGATTGGTCTTCATAGGTTCTTATTCCCTCTCCCACTAGTGAAGAACACCATTCAACAATGGATTTCACAACTCAAATGAGGGAAGTAGTTGTGAAATTCATTTCTTTCCTACGTAATGCTCTTTTTATGCATGCACTTGCTCCATAATTCTCCCCTTTACTATGCCCGGACTCAAAATAGTTCCAAATGTGTGATACCTTGAGTTTTTTGTGCAACATACACAACCATTGAAATACATGAGCATTTTTTAACTGGTCTGCACAAGTATTTGACCAAATACAATGTTGATCCATTTGTATGTTCTTCTCCTTAAGGAGATTGTAAAACAACTGAAAGCAATGTTGTACGTAGGTTAAGTCATGGCAGCGATCATCAATCATATAGAAGTGATACTCCTTCAATATAACTCTTTTTTCTTCATTACTATCTGGCCCATGCCTATGTGATATGAACCATTATGTTGTCCTTATCTGAGTGATAATAATGACTTTGAATCTCATTTTATGGTTGAAGGGTGTAGTTCTTAGAAAAATCAACCACTAAAAACGCATTACAAACATGAAATATATCTTTGTATATTCTAAAATTCTCTTCCTACCATCGAGCCACATGCACATGCTAACCATATTTTCGTGTATTTTTTATGAATTCCTTCATGAAGTCGCATACTCATACATGGGAAGTCACCAATTGTATCATTTTTCTTTCTTTCCCTCCATCAATATCATATGTGAAATAGTTAAATCTTTGCAAGGAAACCTACTTCCTCCCCAATTCATACTCATTACTTACATGGATCCACTTTCTCAGTAATTTCATTCCACCACACCTCGGGCATGTCTCATCTAAGCAATTTTTTTGATAAAATGTACAACCCTATATCCTTTTACAGAAGATTCTATGAATAAAGTCTCGATATGAAGACGACAATAATATAACTGAGCATTCCTACAAAAGGGTGTTATGCAAAGCATGTAATGTGTGTGTGTGTGTGTGTGTGTGTGTATGTGTGTGTGTGTGTGTGTTTAATAATAACCATACTCAATGTTATATCTACAACAACATGTGTTAGGAATTGTGTTTATTTGAACATACCTAGGCTTGCATTTATGGAAAGATATTTGGCCCAAGTTAAGTGCACTATGTATTGTCCTAAATCTCTCATACAATTATGTCTGTGTAATTTTAAGAAAGTGTTTAATATGGAGTTCATGGTCTCTCGATTCCCTTCTCAATTTTAGTGCATCTTTGTGGTTGGAAGAAGTCCTAGTGTTCTCATGCCATAAATCATATACGAGTCCCTTAATTGCTCCAATTACTTCATGTTAGAATGAGGAAACCTACTAGTGAAGGCCCACAAATATGTTGGGCCACCTATGTCGAGTCTATATCATCTATGAAAATACTTTCTAAGGGTTTTGATTTTTCATTTCATGAGATGACAGGTTTGTTGTAGAGAACGTTGATTTCTTGTGATCTTTCTAACAATTTATTGTGATAAGACAGATCGGGTTGCATTGTGGTATTTAGAACAATATTTATTACCAATTCTTTGGAAATCATCTACAAGGTTTCTAATAATATGATGACTTTCTTTTAAAATTTTGACTGTTTTAATGCCTAAAATTCTCCTAATAACAGTCAAACTTCTAGATTTTAACAAAGCCAAAAATAATTGATATTTAGAAGCATCGAATTTTGGTTCAAAATATTCTTTAATGATTTTATAAGAATGACAATAAATAGTACAATTAGGTAACTTACCTTCAAGTTATTCTAGACCACTTTCATCCACCTGAATGTGTTTAGGAGTTGTTTATCACACACTGCTCAATATAGGTAGCAATGATGAACCCTTATTATGTCACTCTTGACCTTCTTGTTGTGGAGTTAAACATGTTGCAGTTCTTTCCCCTTCAATAACTGGTGGATCAAATATTGGAGGAGAGTTGACATGGTATTGACTAATTTCTAGAACATCTAACTGTCCAACAAGAGGTTGCACCATAAGAACTTCTTCACCACAATGTTGTGCACCAATTGCCTATCTAATTTCATCCATTGTATAATCATATTGAAGAAAATACTCCATCATCTGGTCATCCAAAGAAAGTTGTATTGATGAGATACTGCATGGATTGGTCTCTACTGAGCTCCTACTCTTTGTTTGTGGTGATGAAGGAGAAACAACAATGACATATATTCCACTAGAAATTGGATTTCCCTCTTCTGAAAGCCTACGCTTTGGCATACATAACTTTTCCTTTCTTATTTCTTCTTCTACCTTTTCGATGGGTTTCTCTTTCCTAAAAGAATTTCTTTCTTGAATCCATCAGTTCCTGATGTTTAAAGAGAAAAATTGGCTTCCAAGGAACCCACTACAAATTTGTTTTGGTATTACACAATAAGACACAACTAACAATTCCAATTCCACGTGGAAAAATTTGTCTTTGTATTACAAAATAAGACACAATTAATAATTCCAATTCCAGGTGGAAAATTTGTATTGGTATTACACAAGAAGACACAACTAACAATTCCAAGTCCAATTGGATGACTTTGTCTTGGTATTACACAACTAACAATTGAAATTGAACAAACTTGTCTTAGTATTACACAAGAATACACAACTAGAAATTCCAATTAAAAAAAATTGTCTTGGTATTACACAATAAGACTGATTTAAAAACTCCAATTGGAAATATTTGTCTTCCAATTCCAATAAGACAAAAGAAGACACAACCAACAATTCAAATTCCACTTGGACAATTTTTTCTTCCAATTCTTCCCACAATTGTCTTGCAATAGCATAATGTCTATGAATTAAACGAGAATACTAAAAAAACAAAAACTTGTTTGTTCTTGTTATTTTTATGTGCAGATGTCAGGCTTGAGATAGATGTGGTAGAGGAGTGTTCTTGGAACATAAAAAATCGCATCAAGAACATGCATTCATTCTTAAATTGTGTGTGCACTAAAGCATTCATGTTGGGCATGGATGAGAGATAATCACAAGGCTTTCGGTTCGCAAGAGTGTGCGTGCTCTATTAATGCAATGGATGTAGAGTTTATTATAGACAAACATATTTATGAATAAATATGTGTAGGGGTTTGGAGATAACTAGGACCTAACGGATTATGATTGAAAGTGTTTTGAATCATAGAGATATGGCTAGAGCACCAATATATCTATGATGTGGGTCCAACGGTTGTGGGGCCTTTAACAAGAGGCATATGCATAGTTCACTTAGGGCTCGAGTGTGGAGGGGGTTAAGGTTCGAGTATAGGTTATGCCTAGGCTTAGATGGAGCTTGGGGGGTCAAGGTCATTGTATAGGTCAAGATATAGGTCATGGTATAGGTCATTATCATGGTATAGGTCTAGGTCATTTTCTAAGTATAGATCTAGCTACATGTCATGGTTTAGGTCATGGTCTAGGTCTTGCCATGTCTAGGTATTTATATTTCTAGGTCTAGGTATACGTATTAACATGTCTAGGTCAAGGCCATTTCTTTCCTTGCGATGTAGAGAGGAGGGTGGAGAGAGAGAGAGGAAGAAAGAGAGTGTGTGAGAGTGAGGGACAAGGAGAAATAGAGGGGGGTTAGAGAGAGAGAGGGGGAAGGGGGGTTAGATAGAAGAAACGAGAGAAAGGTGGGGAGAGTGGGGGAGAGAGAGGGAGAGGGATAGAGGGAGTGAGAGAGAGAGGGTTAGATGCAAGAGGTAAGGATATAAGGGGGTAGTGATGGATTGTTTGAGAGTGTGATAGGGTGGTAGAGGAAGACCAAGAGTGGGGGGGTAGAGAGAGAGGTGGGAAATATATGGAAAATGTAGGAGAGAGAGGAGAGATAGTGGGAGGGAGGGGGAGAGAATGAGGGAGGAGGGTGGTAGAGAGAGTGTGTGAGATTACATATAGATAAGTGTTCTTTCATACATAATCTAGGCCATTTCGAACACTAATTGTGAAAGAAGGTGTTGGAGCCACCTTTGTTTTTTTTTAGACCGTTTTGAATTTCATGTCTTAATACTCGAAATTGAAAGATGGTTTTCGTATTTTCCTTCTGTTGTTTCAAATCTCTGAAATCTCATCACGCAAAGCGACGATGGTTATCATACTCTCAAGGTGAGTTCTACTTTTCGTTCAAATAATTTTCCCCCTTTTTTACCTCGGGATTTCGTATGTCGGATGCTATAGATCACATAGTTCACAAGTCCCGAACAACGAAATGGTGAAATCATTTTAAAATTTTACCCAGGTCAGTAACGAGAGTAAAATTTTCCTAAATTACGGTTAAGCATCATTGGGGTTTCGTGTCTCGGCGTTTACTAAATCCAAAAGTCTTACTGTCGTAACCCCAATAGCCGAAACCATGAATTTCTTGTTTTAGTAACCCGCGTTAAGGTTAAAGGTAAAAGATTATCCATGGTTAAGTTCTTTCAGAAATTTGCAACTCGACGTGTTTTCTTTTCAAAAAGATTCACTTTCAAAGCCCCGAGTCGTGAAGTCACGATAAATATATAAACATAATTAATTAAACACTTAATTCGATTTTATCCTCCTTTTTAATTAAAACATATCATCGTGATCTCACGGTTTCGCAAGTCGCCATACAAACTTCCCATAAGATATACCTTCGAAGCTCCAAATCGCAAAATTGCAATATGAATAATCACGTAATTAATTAAGAGCCTAATCATAATTATGTTTTTTATTAACCAAAGACAATCATCGCAATCTCGGGTGTTAGAGGTTCAAAGGGTTAAAGAAAAAACTCCCGATGCAACGAGTACCAAAATATTAATTAACTTTGGTAAAAACTGATTAATTGAGCTAAGCCAGTGTTTCCCATGATTTAATGCATGGACAATTTACGATGAAGTCTTAATTCTTCCTTACGCCAACTGACATTTCAAACTGCCAAAATTTATGGCATTAATTAGAAACAAGGCGAATAGACAAGTAAAGATTGGGTTTTTTATTACTGAATTTATATTTAAGCGTGATTTGATCGATCTGTTCTTAAAAAGTATCGAGTTTTTGAATATATTGATTTTTTATTCGTTATCACAAATTCATTTCTATATTATGCAGAGCACACTTTTCTCAACGAACTAATTTCTATATGTATACATATTTTTATCGCAGAAGAGCTAAAGCAGGATCCACCACCATGGCCCCACGAAAAGCGTCTAAAGCCAACGTTGAGGTTTCCGGATAAGATTCAAACAACGTCATTGATACTTCACCTTAAAGTGTCGACTCTGTCCTGACCTGGTCGTTTGTTTCTGATGTTCTATAGGCCGAATTAGTAGATTATTCTGATGATTCTAGTGACAATGAAAAAGACAACCTAACCACCAAATATAAGAACGTCATCCAATCTGGAATGCATAAAGTAGCAGCCAGGCCATGACTGCTCCCTTACTATGATATGGTTCGGTGGGCATTAGGCCATGTGGACATACCAGCTAGAACCATCATCAATGAACAGAAGGTCACCATCGGGACTTTCAGACCCGAACAACTGCAGGCTATGTACAAGTTGCCTACCGTGTCGGACCTTACATACGATGCCGAATTCTTGGAGAACTTCAAATAGAAGGAATGTGTGCAATATGACAAGACTATGTCCAGCTTAATCATAGATTGGGTTTCACACCCTGCAAAGTTCAGGGCAGACAGTAATGGTATATATTCAATAGCTTCCTTGGAACCACAATTCAAGTATATAGCTATGATGACCTGCAGATTATATGGGAGAGAGGACACCTCACATTTATTTCTTCAATGGGTGCCTCTAATACATCAAGTCACCAAAGGCTTTTTCTTCGACTGGGAAAAAATGTTGTCTGATAGCTTGACCAGTCGAGTTACAGAGTATCAGGTGCAGAAAGAGAGCGGAAATATTGCTTCATTTTTTATGTCTGCATACATTATGGACGTCGTGTGTTTTCTAACACCCTTTCCCTTAATGAGATGGAGTTAGAATCCATCAGAGGCCAAGCCCATCCACGTCATTCAAAATTGTGGGAAAACAAAGCGGCATATTTTGTATATGAAATATTTAACTGGGTAATGGTACCACATGTCACTATTTTCGGCCACCCGCCACCCAGGATCTCGGACAGTATAATGGTGAATTTGAGTAGTATAGATGACTGGTATGTAGAAGACGAATTCTCATATCTCAGAGTTTTCGTGGATTTTGTTGCCCTGCATGCATTACCATTATTCATACCCGACAAGCTGGCTTGTCGTGAGGTTGCTAGACAAACAATAATCAGTGGCATAAGGGATATTCAAAGAAGGTATGGCCACCTTTTCCTGTTCATTTAAATTCATATTCTATGTTAGATTTCAATCATGCTAAAGCTAAGGCAGTAGCCCTGGAAGACCTAAAATTGGTTCTTATTTAATTCAAGCAGCACGATCCACAAAGGGTCGTAAGTAATCATCTGGCCAGTTGTGGACTCAAAAGGTTCGAACATGAAAATTATCCCTCGGATGACATTTTCTGAGCCGCAAGATCTTATGCCGAGATTTTGGCTTGGATACAAACCTTGGCACCTGAAGAGAGGGCCGATGTTCTAAAATTCCAAGAACATGAATGCAGTTGTCTTCCCACAGTATTCTGGGGTGAGAATCCGAGTACGACGAAGGTGAAACAAAAAGAAGCCGAAGGCTCCAAATATGCGACACCCAGCCAAGAGAAACACCAGGATGGGGACGAGCAAACTAAGAGTCTAAAAATAGAGATAAAGACTCCTGACCCGCCGAAAAAGAAGACTCCGGTTACTACTCCGGGGCAACAAGCTAAGAAAATCGGAGATCCTATCGCATCCATTACTCCCTTGCAGTCAACTCAAGGAAATATTGACGCGGGGTGGATTTTAAATGAAGAATTGAGACCTATAAGGATGGAAGAGCTTCCTCCAAGTGAGTCCTTCTTTGATAAGAAGAGAAAGGTTGTGGTAAAGAGAGAATTCTATCAGGAAGGGGAATCAACAGCCAAGAAGTACAAAGTATTGACTGATGGGAAAGACAAGAAGAATGAATAGTTCGTGAAAGAAATAGTTGGGACATTAGGAGCATATGCCACAGTGAATCAATTTTCAGTCGAGGTTTTGAAAAACCAGCTGAAGCGAAAAAATCACCTCATCAAAACCCTAGAATCCAGACTAGCCACAAAAGAGGAGGCTGCCAAGGACCAGGCGAGTGTAGGGATAGAACAAGCAAGGTTGGTCGATAAAAGTGAGATAGAGATGCTCAAAAATAAGCTCTAACAAGCAAAGCTGGTGGTTCAAAATGGTTAGATACAAGCAGGCCAGCAAAAATACTTGATCGAACAGTTACAGGCTAGAGTGGAAATCACCGAAAGTAAAGTTATAAATATTGGGATGTTCCAGTCCCAAGCGATGAAGATTTGGAGTAGAGTTTCTGCAGCCCAGCGAAATTTACTCGCCAAGGTAGAGGTGATTCAGGACAACTGCTTACTTGTTAATCAAGTTTGGAAAATTTATCCGTCAGAGAAGGAGAAGCTGGAGTATCTCGGGTCACTTTTCAAGAGGCTGTAATAGCTACAAGCAACAGGGAATCGGGAAATACTCCCAGGTTTTCCATTTCGGAGTAGACCAGGGGAAATATTTTATTAAAAGAATGGGAGCACAATATCTCAGAAGGTAAGATGCAAGCCAAGAGGGTAACGAAATCCTTAGAAGAGGCTTTTGGTTCTATAGATGGTAATCTGTTAGGCATTGATAGCGAAGGTAATGTCGAGGCATTGAGTCAAATGAATATAGAAAAAATATCACTTGATTTAAATGAAAAAGAGGAAAGAGATTCGGCCGAGATCTCGCAAGTAACTATGGTAGACATAGTTCAAATAGATAAATGTATGATTAAACCAAGTGTGCAATTGTGCGCTATCAACATCATAGAAAGACAAATGGAAGAAAGGTTACCGCAATTAGCCCAAGATTGTTACTCTTTTGAAGCCAATTGTCAAGAAGAACCATCAAGGCTGATATCTCGGCTGGTGGAAAGATGTGTCACTTGTACCGAGCATGCACGAGGACAATCTTCTGGCACCAAATATAGACAGAGATGAATAAATGGAACGATTACTCTCCTCCTTATCATAGCTGAAAATTTTACAAGGATTGAGATTCCATCTTATGTAAAACTGTATAAATATACCATAGAAAGAAAGAAAAAAGGCTGGACCTTTTTGTGTCGATTGTGATAGAGGTTTTCTATTTTGAGAGTTAATATAAAGAAAATCTGAAGATTCTCAATTCCGTCACGACTGTGTTATGAGTTTGTTTCCTTGTATCTCATATTTCATTTCATTTCATATTTGTATCTGATGAATGCTTCACTATAATTTAGTACAACCTCTACTATAGTGAATGAATTTTGGTTTTCTATATTGTTTACTATTTTTCCTTTGTACCAGCTATCAGCAGGTATAAGACCAGTAAACACTTTAAGAATTCTATATATATCTTATTCTTCATTGAGTTATATCTTAACATTTTTCTTCTTTTGTTTATACGTGAGATTCTCCCTTGATAGGAGCCTTACTCGATAGAAAGCTTAATGTTTTCTCCCACCCCATACATTTTTATCAAAATATAACTCAGTTACGGGAAAGGGCCTTTGGTTTGCACCTTTTTTTTTTTTACTCCTGAAACTGTAAACTCTCTTTTATACGACCGAAATTGAGACAAAACGTAAATTCCCCCCTGAGATTTTCTTATATTTTTGTTCCTCCATGACTGTCCCTGTAACAAGACAGCCTAATATCGAACCCAGACTATCAGATCAAACACATATTGCCTTAAACATTTTTGATACTATTCTTAAAACAGCCACTACCCGGGTTGAACTCGAATATTCATGGGTAGCGATTGAACGAGATATAAACATCCAGGAACAGTTGGAAGCTAGACAACGCCAACACAGAAATCATCCCTAGTTTCCCTTGCCGAAGGTTGACGTTTCTTCCTTCTCTACCCTTTACTCACTTTCAGATGCCTAGACACTGTACTTCTAAGCCTTAAGTACAGACTCTGGAACAACAGAAGGATAAATATTCCATATAAATAATATCGCATCCACTAAGAGATTATGCTTATATTAAAATAAAAAAAATATAATCAACGTACCATAATCATCATTAAACCATGTGAAATTATTATTAAACCATAGGTAAATGGTCATATCCATAAAATATCATTATTAAACAAGCGGTATAGGTATACTTCACTTAGGTCTTGGGTGTGGAGGAGGATTAGGGTAGAGTATAGGTTATGCTTAGGCTTAGACGAATCTAGGGGGATCTAGTTCTTGGTCTAGGTCTAGTTCATGGTCTAGGTCATGGTCATGTTCGTATAACTACTCATATAAGTACTCCATTGGAAGAAGAAGAAAAACATAACACTCACCTTATAAGTGATTCTATATTTCTCTGTTGCATATATCCTTTATTCGTTGTGAGCCCTACCTTGCCTTTAGAATACGTTTGGATTTATTGGAAATCTACAAATGAAATAATAAAATAGAAATCATTGATATTTCTGGTAAAATATTTTATCAAGAAATAAAAATAATAATGATACCTACCTACCTCCACCACCTATTGAGCTAGTTCTCTATTATCCTCTCTTCTCAGCTATCTTTCTCTTCTCTTTGCGTCCCATGCTATGAATCCCATCCCTGGTATTTTTCATTTTTAACAGCATCGTTGGCAGGCACCTCAACTTTTTGTGTCTTTCCTTGCCTTGCGTTTCCATTTTTGGAAAATATTTAACAGACAGTGAATACTTTTCATTGATGGAAAGTAAAACAATTAAGATGACATGAGTACATGAAGTTTGTAACAGATAGGAAAATAGGAGATAACCTCAGGTTGATCGAATGATCGAAAGCAACGCAATCAGGAAAACAAAATATAAGTTCAGGTTGATCGAATGATTGAAGGCCCATAAATCTTTAGAAGCATTTCTGATCGATCGAAGGCCCGTAAAGCTTGAGAAGCATTTCTGATCATTTGATCCATTCAAAATTCCCGAAATAACGAGGGTCGTCAGATTTGAATGTAGACAAGAAGAGATCGTCGAAGAGGAGGACAGATCTCAGGTGTTAGATCCAAGCGCAAGATTCGACCATCGTTGGATCAAGAAGAACCCGCACATCCTTTAAGGTACAAGGAGAAGCGAACGTAGTTGCGATATGCAAAATCGCAACTTAATCTGAGTCATCAGATCAAGGTTGAATCTGGACTGTTGATTCCAGTCCATGTCGGACTTTCGGGGATCGAGAGTTGGAGATTTCATGTAATATCATCCACAGGAATCCCGATTTCGCGATGTGCAAAATCGCGACTTAATCGCAGCCGTTGAATCAAGATCAGATCTGGATCGTTTATTCAAGTCCATGTCGAAGTTTCATGGATCGGGACTTTGAAATGACAAAAACAATGAACGTCAAGAGAGTCGAAATCGCGATGTGTGAAATCCCGACTGAATCTAAACCGGTGATCTGACTTCTTTACGGAGTTTCGTGGATCGGGACTTTGAAGTGACAAAAACACTGAACGTCAAGAGTGTCGAAATCACGATGTGTGAAATCTCGACTGAATCTGAACTGTCAGATCAAGATGTGATCTGGACCGTTGATCCGACTTCTTTACAGAGTTTCATGGATCGGGATTTGGAAGTGATAAGAACGTTGAACATCAGGAATTTCGATATTGCGATATGAGAAATCGCGAAAGCACTTTTTGCATAGGCACTTGGTTATGATCATAGTCATATTGGGGAAGGATCTAGTGTAGAAAAGTTCTGTATCGGAATTTCGAAGATCGCGAAATGAAGTGTCGAGACACTCAGCACAGGATTGTCGAAATGCTGAAACCCAATTTAAAGGCAATATCAATAAAGTTCATCCAACGGAGTAGATAAATTGGAATATGATCGGAAGGTTACTGTTCTCTCTCACATAACCCCTCAGTTACGAATCTGTTAGTGAAACAGATTCATGATTGTAAATCTATTGGCGTTTCAGTTTCTCGGACAATTGTCTTTCTTTTGCCTAAGTAAATGTGAATTGTAACCATCATGGAGGTGTATATAAAAGAAAATGAGACATATTGTGTGTGGTTGGTTGTTCTGTATGAGAAAAGAATGAAATTGTAAGAAAAGGAAAATGAGAGTATGCGCAGTATGAGATTGAGCATATGTGCAGTGTGATATGAAACACAGAGTAGAATAACAGAACAAGTTGAATAAGAGAAAAATGACAGAACAAGTTGATGCAGAGAAGACCTGCTGAACAGACAGAGGAAGAAATGAATTGCAGAACAATTAGAAGATGACCAAATGTACAGAACAAAGAAAGATTGGTAAGAATTGATGTATCTGTGTAGTTGAAAGTTTATATGTTCATTTATGTTCTAGGGAGGTTGGGAGGTACCTGGGAGGACTGTTTTCCTCAGAGGTTCAAGTGGGAACTTGAACACTGGAAGTTGTATCTTCCATCTGGTTGCAGCCAGAGAAACCAGGGTGGCAGGGTGGTGCAAGGGAGAACAAGTGTTCTTTGTTATGCAGGTTGGTGCCTGTGTAACTGGAAATTGGTGCTTCCATCCAGTTGGTGCTGGAACATATAGGGAGTTGGTGCTTCCTTCTAGTGGGTGCTAGAGAAACCAGGGAGTTGGTGCTTCCTTCTAATGGGTGCTAGAGAAACTAGGGAGTTGGTGCTTCCTTCTAGTGAGTGCTAGAGAAACTAGAGAGTTGGTGCTCTCAAACAAGTTGCAGCTTGTAAAACAGAGGTAGAAGCCTCACATTGCGTTGGTGCTCAATTAAAGATGATGTACATAACTTAAAATACTGCCTATCATTTCGAGGAAGAAGAGGTTTTCTCCCTTTATGGGTTTCCTTGTGAAAATTTGTCTCTGTGTATACCTTATGTGTGACTGCTGATTTTTACTTTTAATATCCATATGTTGTATAATTTTGATGATCACTTGAAGAAAGATTAAGAATATTTTTATAGACTTAATATTGTTTAAGCTCAAAGACAGTTGATTCACCCCCCCCCCCCTCTCAGTTGTATTAGTAATTTCAACAATTGGTATCAGAGCGGGTTCCTTTTATTCAAAGGTAGATATGTAAGATTAAACATGACAAGTCATGAAGGAACTTCAGCGCCTAATCCTCCTCTATTTGATGGAAAAAAAATTTCCTTCTAGAAGATTAGAATGAGAACATACTTAATGGCCTTGGGTGTTGATGTTTGGTATGTAGTAGAGACTAGATATACAAATCCTGTTGTGCTAGCCTCCAAGGATGATAAGTTAGAGTTTAGTTTTAATGCTAAGGGGATGAATGCTATATTGAATGGACTTGCTGAAGCTGAGTTTGTAAAGGTGATGCATCTTGATACTACCAAAGCAACGTGGGATAAACTTATTAACAGTTATGAAGGAAATGAGAAAGTAAAAGATGTCAAACTTCAAACATACAGATTGAAATTTGAACAACTAAAGATGAATGAAGATGAAACAATTAGCAAGTACTTTTTAAGAGTTGAAGAACTTGTAAATGACATGAAGGGTCTTGGTGAGAAGTTTGATGACTCACTCTTAGTTCATAAGATTTTAAGATCTCTGCCTGATAAATTTAATCCAAAAGTCTCTGCAATAGAAGAATTAAATGATCTTAAAACTCTGTCCATTGATCAAATTCTAGGAACTCTAACTGCATATGAAATGAGAATTAACAAAGACAAATCCAGTACTAGAGAAGCAGCTTTTAAAGCAGACAAGAATACTGATTCATAATTAGATGATATTGAGGCAAAATTTGTGAGAAGGCTAAAGAAAGGATCAGGAAAATATCAAGGGAAGTTGCCCTTCAAATGCTTTAACGGTGGTAAGATAGGTCATTTTGCATCTAAGTGTTCCCATCATAAAAAGGACCAAAACTCTGATGATGAAAAGAAGTACAAATACAAGAAATATAATAAGAAGAAAAGTTTGGTTGCAAATAATGGCAATTCCTCAGAAGACACCTATAGTGATTCTTCCTATGAAGATAAGGCAAATGACTTCATGCTTATGGTCAAGGAGGATTATGATAATAAAATCACAGGCAATGATGATAATGATGAAGAAGYTGTGGTTGATTTGGAAGGAGAATTGATCAGTGCACTGGAAGAAATTGATAGACTCAGAACTAAGAACAGAAAGAAAAAACAATTGTTAACACAGTTCGAGAAAGACAGTAAAAAACCTGATGAAGACTTTGCTTTGCTTAAAGTGGAATTAGAAGAGGCAAAGAAAAAAGAAGACATACTGAAACAACAATTGTCAGAAAAGAAAGTCAGGTGTGAATCCTTAGAAGAAGAGATAGTAAAAACTAGAAAAGAAATGGAGAAATTTAAAGGATTGTATCATCAAAATCTGCCAAGTATTAAATCCTTAGAAGAATTAACCTCCATTCTAAACCAGCAAAGAAATTCAAAGTTGAAAGCTAGATTGGGATATGAAGAAGGATCAAGTAGTGATCATCTAAGTAATACAGAATTTATCAAGTTTGTCAAATCCTCAAACATTGACAACAATCACTCTATAGAAACAAAGAAGGAAAATCTTCCACCAAGAAGAAATGAAAGAAAAATCCCCAGAACCGAATTTGTAGACCAGAAAGATTATCGACATGACAGAAGTCGACCTCCTCAAAGAAGACAGATTTTTTCAAGGTACAAATATTTTTTCTCTGCTCTAATTTTGGTCACAAAGCTATAAACTGTTCTTTAAGATTTAGATATGAACAATCAATATATTCAATGAATAACTATCTTCCACAACAAAGATTGAGACAACCAAGCAACAAACAATCATAGATTATAAATCATGTGATGACTGGGAGAAGGACACAGGTGAAACAAAACAACAGATATGTGCATAAAAATCATTATGATCTATTATTCAGTGAACTAAAATGTTACAACTGTCATAATTATGGTCATAAAGCTGCAGACTATCACTTAAGGAAATACAATTTAGATTTGATCCCCACTACTGAAAATGTCAAAGTTTGGAAGAAGAAAGTAGATGACAAGTGTGGACTAGTGCTATCAGCTCAAAAGAAAAAGAATCCCTGGTATATTGAAAGTGGATTCTCCAAACACATGACTGGAGATAGAAGTAAGTTTCTAACTCTAAGTGATAGCAAATTAGGGAATGTAACTTTTGGAAATGATGCATCAGGAAAGATAAGAGGTAAAGGAATTATAAGTTTGTGTAACGGAAAAAGAAAAGCTCAAGATGTGTTGTTTGTAGAAGATTTGAAACATAATCTCCTTAGTGTCAGTCAAGTCTGTGACCGAGGGTGTGAAGTTTTTTTTACCTCTAAAGATTGTAGAATAAAATTTGTGGATTCAGGTCAGCTAGTTGCAAAAGGTATAAGAACAGAAAACAATGTCTATGTTTTAAAAGAAGAAGAAGAAGAATGCAACTTAAAAAAATATGATGAAATTTGGTTGTGGCATAGGAGACTTGGTCACCTAAATTTTGATCACATAATCAAACTCAGAAACAATGGGGCAGTAAAATATCTTCCGAAGATATCAAAGCCATATGACTCTGTTTGTAAATCTTGTCAGAAAGGAAATCTTACTCGCATTCAGTTCAAATCTAAAAACTTTCCGTCAACAGAAAAACCTCTCCAGTTAGTACACATGGATCTTTGTGGTCCATCAAGGAAAGAAGGGACAGGAAAAGAAAATTACTTTATGTTGATTATTGATGACTATTCTAGACTAACTTGGGTTGCCTTTTTGAAAGAAAAATCTAAAGCATTTGAAAAATTCAAAGCATTTAAGGCTTTGACTGAGAATCAAACAGGAAAAAGATTAAAGGTAGTAAGGTCTGATAGAGGAGGAGAGTTTAGTTCTGGGAACTTCAAAGAGTTCTATGATAAACATGGGATCAAGAGAGAGTACACAATTCCAAGGACTCCACAGCAAAATGGAGTTGTCGAGAGGCAGAATAGGTCAGTACAGCAAATGAAAAGATCAATGATGAATGAAAGGAACATATCTCAGACATATTGGGTGGAAGCAATTCATACAACTGTTCATATCCTTAACAAAGCTCATCTTAGACCACATAGTGACAAGACCCATTATGAACTTTGGTTTGGAAGACCTGCTTCAATCAAGCATTTTAAAGTTTTCGGGAGTACATGTTATATCAAGAACAATGATGAAAATATTGGCAAATATGATGACAGGGATGATGAAGGTATCTTCTTGGGTTATGCTATAAATAGTAAACGGTACAGATGCTACAATAAGAGACTGCACAAACTAGTTGATTGTGTAGATATAAAAGTTGATGAAGAAATCCCAGTCAAAAATGTAAGCAATGTTGAACCAAGAACAGAAGATACAGTTGAAGATGAAGATGAATAGATCTAAGGATCAGAAAGAGAAGAGTCTGGATCATATGAAGATATGAATATTCAAACTGACACAAATAAGAAAAAAGAAGCAAAATCACCTCTCAAAATTATTAGAAAGAATCATCCTGAAAATTAGATAATTGGGAAAATAAATGAAGGAGTTCAGACAAGAAGGAAATTGATTAAAGACTCAGAACAATCTCATGTTGCCTTTTTATCTATGAATGAACCTAAAATTTTTGAGGAAGCTAGCCAGGAAGATAATTGGATTAGAGAAATGAATGAAGAGCTTGATCAGATTGAGAAGAACAATACTTGGGAGCTTGTCCCTAGACCCGAAGATAAGAATGTAATATGTTCCAAATGGGTGTTCAAGAATAAAATGAATGAAAAAGGAAAAGTTGTTAGAAATAAATCTGGATTGGTCTGTAAGGGATATGCACAAGTTGAAGGTCAAGAATTTGATGAAACTTTTGCACCAGTGGCAAGATTGGAAGCTATCAGAATATTTCTTGCTTATTCATGTCATAAGAAATTCAAAGTTTATCAGATGTATGTTAAGTCAGCATTTCTTAATGGAGATCTAGAGGAAGAAGTATATATGGAGCAACCTGAAGGATTCTCTTTGACAGAAAATCCTAATTATGTTTGTAAGATGAAGAAGGCCTTATATGGACTAAAACAAGGACCACGAGCTTGGTATTATATACTAGACAAATTTCTACAAGAAAAAGGGTTCAAGAAAGGTACTGTTGATAGTAACCTTTACATCAAGTCTGAAGGTGATAATTTACTAGTTATTTTGGTTTATGTAGATGATATTATTTTTGGTTGTACTAATGAATCATCTATCCAGTGGTTTGCTAATTCTATGCAAACAGAATTTGAAATGTCCATGATAGGAGAATTGTCATACTTTCTTGGCCTACAAGGAAAACAAACCTCTGCAGAAATTTTTATTTCTCAAGAAAAATATTTGAAAGAGATGTTGAAGAAATTTTAGATGGAAGATTCCTCTACAGTTAGCACACCTATGGTGGTTGGTTTCAAGCTGAGTAAAGATGATATCTCACCTGATGTTGATCAAAGGACATATCTCTCTATGATAGGAAGTCTTCTATACATCAAAACATCCTGTCCTGATATAATGCAAGCTGTTGGAATGGTAGGTCGTTTTCAGTCTGCTCCTAAACAATGTCATTTGGTAGTTGTCAAAAGGATATTTAAATACTTGAAGGGAACAATGACTTATGGTCTGTGGTGTCCTAGAAATCAGAATTTCCAGTTAACTGCTTATTCAGATGCAGACTAGGAAAACTGTGTTGATGAGAGAAAAAGCACAAGTGGAGGAGCATTCTTTCTGGGTGACTCATTAGTTTGATGGCTTAGTAAAAAGAAAGGATCCATTTCACTATCCACTACAGAGGAATAATACATTGTTGCTGCTACTTGCTGCACACAAATTTTATGGATGATAAAAACTCTTGCAAATCTGAAGGTAACTTACACTGATCCTATTCGAATTCATTGTGATAACACCAGTGCCATTAGTGTCTCCAAGAATCCCGTTCTTCATTCCAAGACTAAGCATATTCCAATAAAGTACCATTTTCTCATAGAACAAGTTACAAACAGAACTGTTCAGCTGAATTATATTCCTTCCAAAGAACAGATGGCTGATATCTTTACTAAACCATTAGCAGCGACCCCTTTTGGATGTCTTCATCAAAAGTTGGGGGTTATAATCTCTTGTGTCTAATATGTTCACCTGGTCAAGGGGAGTACTTATTCAATATCTGGTGTATTTCCAAGATTCTTATAGTCGACAGGGGGAGTATGTTTTGCAACAGATCAGGGGAAGAATGTTTCTTCTTTGACATTGATGTCAAAGGGGGAGAAAAGAGTTCGGGAGAGAAGATTCGAAATCATGTGGGTGCTTGTGTTTCCATCAATGCTAAAGGGGGAGATTGTTGGAAAATATTTAACAGACAGCAAATGGAAAATATTTAACAGACAATGAATTCTTGTCATTGATGGCAAGTAAAACAATGAAGATGACATGAGTACAGGAAGTTTGTAACAGACAGGCAAATAGAAGATAAGTCCAGGTTGATCGAATGATCGAAAGCAACGTAATCAGGAAAATAGAAGATAAGTTCAGGTTGATCGAATGATCGAAGGCCCGTAAAGATTGATAAGCATTTTTTATCGATCGAAGGCCCGTAAAGCTTGAGAAGCATTTCTGATCATTGGATCCATTCAAAATTCCTGAAAGAATAAGGGTCGTCATATCTGAATGTAGACAAGAAGATATCGTTGAAGAGGAGGACAAATCTTAGGTGTTAGATACAAGCGCAGGATCTGACCATCATTGGATCAAGAAGAACCCACACGTCCTTTAAGGTACAAGGAGAAGCGGGCATAACCGCGATATCCAAAATCGTGACTTAATCTGAGCTGTCAGATCAAGGTTGAATCTAGACCATTGATTCCAGTCCATGTCGGAGTTTCGGGGATCAAGAGTTGGAGATGTCAAGTAATATCATCCATAGGAATCCCAATTTCGCGATCTGCAAAATCGCGACTTAATCGCAGCCGTTGAATCAAGATCATATCTGGACCGTTGATTCAAGTCCATGTCGGAGTTTTGTGGATCGGGACTTTGAAGTGACAAAAACACTAAACGTCAAGAGTGTCGAAATCGCGATGTGTGAAATCCCGACTGAATCTGAACCATCAGATCAAGATATGATATGGACCGTTGATCTGACTTCTTTACGGAGTTTCATGGATCGGGACTTTGAAGTGACAAAAACACTGAACGTCAAGAGTGTCGAAATCGCGATGTGTGAAATATCAACTGAATCTGAACTGTCAGATCAAGATGTGATCTAGACCATTGATCCAACTTCTTTACGGAGTTTCGTGGATCGGGATTTGGAAGTGACAAGAGCATTGAACATCAGGAATGTCGATATCACGATATGAGAAATCGCGAAAGCCCTTCTTTCATAGGCTCTTGGTTATGACCATAGTCATATTGGGGAAGGATCTAGTGCAGAAAAGTTCTGTATCAGAATTTTTGAGATCACAAAATGAAGTGTCGAGACACTCAGCATAGGATTTCCGAAATGCTGAAACCTGATTTAAAGGCAATATCAATAAAGTTCATCCAATGGAGAAGATACATTGGAATATGATCGGAAGGTTACTGTTCTCTCTCACATAACCCCTTAGTTACGAATCTGTTAGTGAAATGGATTAAATATTGTGAATCTGTTGGCATTTCAGTTGCTCGGACAATTGTCTTTCTTTTTCCTAAGTAAATGCGAAGTGCAACCATCGTGGAGGCGTGTATAAAATAAAATGAGACAGACTGTGTGTGGTTGGTTGTTCTGTATGAGAAAAGAATGAAACTGTAAGAAAAGGAAAATGAGAGTATGCGCAGTATGAGATTGATCATATGTGTAGTGTGAGATGAAACTCAGAGAAGAATAACAGAACAAGTTGAAGAAGAGAAGAATGACAAAACAAGTTGATGCAGAGCAGACCTGCTGAACAGACAGAGGAAGAAATAAATTGCAGAACAGTTAGAAGATGACCAGATGTACAGAACAAAGAAAGATTGGTAAGAATTGATGTATCTATTTAGTTGAAAGTTTATATGTTCATTTATGTTCTAGGGAGTTTGGGAGGTACTCGGGAGGACTGTTGTCCTCAGAGGTTCAAGTGGGAACTTGAACACGGGAAGTTGTAGCTTTCATCTGGTTGCAGCCAGAGAAACCAGGGTGGCAGGGTGGTGCAAGGGAGAAAAAGTGTTCTCTGTTATACAGGTTGGAGCCTATGTAACTAGAAGTTGGTGCTTCCATCCAGTTGGTGCTGGAACATATAGGGTGTTGGTGGTTCCTCCTAGTGGGTGCTAGAGAAACCAAGGAGTTGGTGCTTCCTTCTAGTTGGTGCTAGAGAAACCAGAGAGTTGGTGTTGTCAAACAAGTTGCAGCTTGTAAAACAAAGGTAGCAACCTCACATTGAGTTGGTGCTCAATTAAAGATGATGTACAGAACTTAAAAGAGTGCCTATCATTTCAAAGAAGAAGAGGTTTTCTCCGTTTATGGGTTTCCTTGTGAAAATATGTCTCTGTGTATACCTTATGTGTGACTGATGCTTTTTACTTTTACTGTCCATATGATATATAATGTTGATGATCACTTGAAGAAATATTAAGAATATTTTAATAGACTTAATATTGTTTAAGCTCAAAGACAACTGATTCACCCCCCCCCCTCTCATTTGTATTAGTAATTTCAACATCCATTCCATGCCATGCCTTTCCTTTTCTTGACTTTTCATGCCATGCCTTCCCTTTGAGATATAAGATATTGAGGATTGTGCTTGGAACACAAAAATTCCCAGTAGGAATGCATGCACATTCCTAGAATGCACACATATTCCTACTGGGTAAGGATGAGAACCCAACCTAAGGGATTAGGATTGAAAGTGTTTTAAAGAATGGAGCAATGGTTAGAGCACAAATATGTGGGTGCAAGGGTTGTGGTACCTTTAACAAGAGGTAGATGCATAGTGAACTTAGGGCTCGAGTGGGGAGGGGGTTAAGGGTCGAGTATGGGTTATTCCTAGTCTTAGATGGAGCTAAGGGGGTCTAGGTCATCATCTAGGTCAATATATATGTCATGGTCTAGGTCATGGTCATGTAAATGTTCATGGTATAGCTCTACATCATGGTATAGGTCATGGTCTAGGTCTAACTCTAGGTCTATGTCATGGACTACACCATGGTCATCGTATAGGTATAGGTCATGGTCTATGTTCTAGGTCATGATCTATGCTCTAGGTCTAGATCTAGTTCTTTCCATGCCTTTCCATGTTTAGGTCTTTTTATGTCTAGGTCTAGGTATAGGTCTTGACATGTCTAGGTCAAGGCCATTTCTTTCCTTGCGATGTACCAAACTTTCTATAGTGTGTGATATTTTGAGAGGGAGTAAGAGGAATACATAGAGGGGGGGTAGAGAGAGATTATATGAGAGTGTGAGAGTCAAAGAGAGGAATATATAGAGGGGGGGTGGAGAGAGAGGAAGAAAGACAGTCTGGGCAGGGGAAGAGGAAGATAGAGAGGGGCGGTGGGTAGAGAGGAAGAAGGAGAGGGTGTGTGAGAGAGAGAGAGAGAGAAAGAGGCAGGGAATGGGGGTATGTAAGGTACCATATCTATTATAATAGATGAAAATAGAAATATTTCATAGAATAAGAGCATAACAACACAATAATGAAAAAACAACACCAAAATAATACCTTTATTGATAGGAAACAATGTTCACTTGCCTCTTCAAGTAGGAAACCTTCTACATAAAAAAAATCTATTACAATAATTATCAAGACAAAAAATTCTCATGCCCTTGACTCCTATTTATACTAAATGTATCTACTGAAACAAAAATATAGAGGAAGATCTTCCAGAAGTAGAATCTTCTATTAGGTCATCTTACATTTGACTTATTCTTCCTTATTACTAGGCCTTATTAATATCGGCCTTTATTACATGGAAAATATATTATCCTACCTACATGAGGGGATAGGGAGGTTAGGTCCCTAACATGCCCTCCACCTTAAAAAACAATCTTATCCTCAAGGTTGGAGATGAGGAAATTGTTGCAGAATGGTAGTTGGCTCCCAGGTGGCATATTTTGGAATTATACCTTTCCATTGTACTAACACTTCCTTGATGGAGACGACACTCATGTTGGTCCAAGAATGCTTTTGGTTGTAACCAGATGGAGCCTTATTCATCCAAGTCAGGAAGACTGGTTTGATTTTGGCACTTCGTTCCAATCAACTTATTTAAGTAGGAGACATGAAAAACATGATGGATCTTAGAATGACTAGGAAAAGCTAACTGATAGGCCACCTGTCCCGCATGCTTGAGAACTGTATAAGTACCATAAAATTTGGGTGCCATATTTTGACAATGGTCAGCCTTGATTGAAGTCTTCTTATAAGGTTACAGTTGAATAATAAATTGATCCCTTTCATCAAATTGACATTCAAAGAGACCTTGATATGCTTGTTTCTTCATGTGATTTTGAGCCATGACCAAATTCTCTTTCAGAGTACGAAGAATAGCCTCTCAAACTGTAAGCTTTTGGTCAACTTCTTGGGCCTTCGATACACCAAGCATGTATGAGAGAAATGAAGGTGGATTTTGTACATATACTACTTCAAAAGGAGCCATGCAAGTAGTTGTATGGTAAGACATGTTGTACCACCATTCATCTAAGGGTAACCATTGAGCCCATTGATGTTTCCTTTCATATGAAAAACACCTCAAATGTGTTTCCAAACACTTGTTGACAACTTTATTTTGACCATCAGTATGGTGATGGTACGCGGTGCTGAGATGCAATTGGGTTCCCTATAACCTGAGTAGGTCTTGCCAAAAGTTGCTAGTGAAAGTGGGATCTCTGTCAGAAACAATAGAATGAGGCATGCCATGAAGCTTGAAGATATCATCCATAAAAAGTTGAGCCATAGTGGAGGTGGTAAATGGGTGTTGAAGAGAATAGAAATGAGCATACTTGGAAAGATGATCAACTACCACCATGATGATTGATTTATTTCCCAATTTAGGTAAGACAACAATGAAATCCATAGAGATATCCCTCCAAATAGTAGGTGGAATCATAAGTGGTTGTAGCGTTCCAGGTACTTTGAATATTTCTTCCTTGTTATACTAATAAACATCACATTCTACCACAAAAGTGTGAACTTCTTGTTTCATACCATCCCATAAAAAAGAACGTTTGACCTGGTCATAGGTTTTGGTAAACCCTGAGAGCCCAGCTGTGGGTGTAGCATGAAGCTCATAAAGCACCGTGGATTTAAGTTGTGTTGTTTACTTAAATAAAAATGAACTTTGTAGTGAATCTCTTAATTATGCCAAGAGTACCCTAGGGAAATTGGATAATTGGCTTCCAATTGTTGGATCAAATGTGAAATTTTTTGATCTTGCAGCCATTCCTGGTGAACAACTTGGAGCCAATCTGGTACAATGAAGGAGAGGGAAAAAAGGTATGGTTCATCTTCATATTTTCTTGAAAGAGCATTAAAAACCACATTGTCTTTTTCTTTATTCTAAATTATCTCATAATCATATCCAAATAGCTTAGTCACCCATTTTTGTTTCTTCGGGGATGAAAGACGTTGCTCCAAAAAATACTTGAGGATATGATGATATGTATTAATTTGGAAGCATTTCCCCAATAGACAAGCGCGCCAGACATCCACTACATGAAAAATAGCCAAAATTTCCTTTTCATATATTGATTGGCCCAAATGTAGCTCTGACAGTTTTTTGTTGGTAAAGGCCAAAGGTTGGCCATATTGTATAAGGAATGCACCAATTCCTCTCCCGAAAGAATCACATTCTAGGAAAAAGGTCTTTGTGAAGTCACAAAGGGATAGGACAGGAGTGATGCACATATCCACCTTCATGTCTTGAAAGGAATGATCAACTATTGGATTCCAAGTGAAACAATTCATTTTCAGAAGACTAGTGAGAGGCACCACATTCTTTCCATAATTATTAACAAACTTACAATAATATATTTTTAAACCCAGAAAACCACATAATATTTTGAGATTCTTAGGGAGAGGCCAATCCTGCATAGCTTCAATCTTCTTAGGATCCATCCGAGCACCTTCTTTGCCAACAATATGACCCAAGTAATCGACTTTCGAGGCTCCAAAAGAACATTTATATTGTTTCAGGAAAATTTGGTGCTGAGAGAGGAGATGAAGAAAGATATCCACATGTGAAAGATGGGTTGTCTAGGTTTTACTTTAGATGAAAATATCATCAAAGAAAACTAAGACAAAATGATGGAGAAAAGGACAGAAGATATGGTTCATGAGGCTTTGTAAAGTGGAGGGATCATTACACAAGCTAAGGGGCATGACCAAGAACTCATACTGGCCTTTATGAGTTTGAAATGTAGTCTTCGATATGTCTACCTCTTTCGTACATATCTGGTGGTAGCAAGAATGAAGAACAATTTTAGTAAAGAACTGAGCACCACTTAATTCATCAAAGATATGATCAATGAAATAAATGGAAATTTTTTATTTGATGGTGAGTTTGTTGAGGGCGTGAAAGTCAGGAACCTTATTTCTTAAGTGCCATGACCACCAGAGAAGAATAGGTGCTAGTACTAGGACAGATAATACCTGTGGTGATCAATTCTTGAACAATTTTCTCAATTTCATTTTTCTGTGCAAAGGGATGATGATAGGGATGAACACTTGGAGGAAGGCTACCAGGGATGAGGGGCACCTGAAGGAGGAATCCTTTGGGAATGGAAAAAAAAAATTGATGTTTGGAGAGGATGGATTGGAGGCCAGGATGCACAGAGGGTGTGCAAGTGGCTTGAATGGAATGGAGTTGTGAAATAATTTTCGAAAGACCTTTTTTAGGAGCGTTTCCCTATGATGGGAATCGATGATATCATGGGAACATGCTATGATTCCTTGGAACATATACTATTGGACCTCCTGGTTGAATTTCATGTTAATTCTTTAAAATCCATGAGAATAGGGCCTAGAGTCCTTAACCATTCGACACCCAACACAATGTCACAACCATCCATGTCGATAGAAAACATATGATATTTGATGTGGTACAGGCCAATTTGGAGAATCACATTTTCACAATGCCCCCCACATTTCATGGACCCACCATTGGAAATCATGATTTGAAATTTGTTGACTACTTGAATATAACAATTAGTTTCTTGGACAATGCAATGATGAATAAAATTTTAGGTGCTTCCACTATCAACGAGGATGATGGCCTTTCGATGCTTAATGTAACCAATTAGCTTGAAAGTTTCGAAAGAAGAGAATAAAGTGAGATCATTCAGGAAAATGACTGATTCAACTTTTGGGGGCTCTGAGGGTGGATTCAGGTCAATGAGTTCAGGTGACATGGCCACGGTGAGAGCCTCAACCTCTTCTTTAGAAATATCCTTAGCGATGGCCATAACAATATTTTGTTCCTTCTACTTGTGCCCAGGAAAATATTTTTCACCATAATTATAACAAAGGCCCTTGAGTTGACTTTCAACCATTTACTCCTGGGTCAATTTTTGTATCTTGAGTGGAGTTGAAGGAGGAGCAGGAGGGAGTGGTTTAGGACAAGTAATAAAGGATATTTTTCTGGTTTGAGAAGAGACAACCTGTTGTGATTCCTTATTTATTTTAGTATATTCCACACAAATATGGGGGAGATACATGAGGATGTGGGAACATATCTCCTCCTTGAGGCCACTAATAAATCATTTTTGGAAAAAAGCATCAAACATGTCCTCCGCGCAGAAATCTAATCACTCAAAAGAAACTATAAAGTTTTCCACTGTGCCATATTGTTTCAACTTTTTCAAACAACCTAAGAGGTGGGTGTCAGTTTCAAAGTGTTGATAAATATCTGCAACAAATTGTCTCCAAGCCACATACCCTTGGCAGGAATTTTTTCTCCATTGTCACCATTTCCAACGTTCTCGGTCTATATCGAGAACACCATACTGGATTTTTTCCAACTTATTTGTAATGCCATACAAAGAGAAATAGTGTTCCATTTGAGTTACCGAGTTGGTGGGATATGAGGCATCAAATTGGTTCACATCCACTCATGGAAGGAGTATGTCATGTAGAAATTAATGGGGCTAAATATTTTGGGAATTGGAGGAAGTTTCACCTTTGGGGTGAAAATGTGGGTTAGCGGAGGTAAGGTCTCTAGTAATATTCAGCTTGTCGCAGATATGGAAAGTGAAGGATTCAAGATGGGCAGAGAGGTCATGTTTCATGTTTTCCATTTTTTCATCTATGGTGGAATGAATTTTGTTATTTACGGTGGTAATATTGGCACTGAGTTGCTGCACTTCCTTATGGGCCTCAACAAAATTAGATGACAAGGTATTGAGGCATGCTTCAAGGGATTGGCTACAGGTGTGGGCTATGATGAAGGAGGAAAATGGGAAAGGGTGGGTGGGATAAAACATAAAATGTCTTATGTTTGAAGTGTATCATGGAAACCAAGGTGATGAGGGGAATCTAATGGGGTAACTCTGAAATAAGGGGACGAAAAGGGGGTCAGGTCCATGTAAAAACAAATTGTTGAAAAATGATAGGTATGACTGCAATCAAGGCGAAGAGAGGAATCCAATGGGATAGGGATAAAATAATGGTGGAATAAGTATACATATTTTTATTTTACTCCTATAGAGTTATACTCTAATATGAATAATATTGCAGTGTTGAAAGGCCCAAATTCTTAACAAGAAAAAATGTGTAGTAATTTCACAACTTCAATGCAGGAGCTAAAGTTGCACGGAAATAGATCTTGTTTGTTCTATTTTTGTTTCCATCCCAAGGGTTAGGGTATTCATGGTTTCTATAGACAAGGGTTTTCCCTATTCTATAGCTCCCTGATATACGTTTGAAGTCCAACAGTAGTAATCGGCTCAATATCTCAGGGCACCAACTAAGGAGGCTATATTGTGCCCTTAGTCGTACAACACGACTACACAGGTACTAGAGAGTATCATCCTGAGTGTTGTTCTCTGTGAAAATATAGAAATCAGTTGATTGATTGGTTTATCTATGGAGGGCCTCAGGATATCTAGGTCGATCTATATACAGGTCTTGTCTGATGCGCTACCACTTGAAGGGGTACCAAAAGGGGTTACAAGGGTGGCCAACAATGTGAGCTTAAGTACCACTTGTAATTCTTGCGTGTACGTTTCCCCAACCACATATTTATGCAATGAATGACAGATGTATGTAGCTTTAAGATGTTGGAATATGTCTCTACCATGAAAAAAAATAACCCTCAATTTTATGACAAGGAAAGTGCTCTGATACCACTTGTAAGGTACCATATCTATTATAATAGCCAAAAATAGAAATATTGTAGAGAATAACAGTGGAACAACATAATAGATGAAAAAAAACACTAAGATAATACTTGTATTGATAGGAAACAATGTTCACCTACCTCTTCAATGGGGCAACCACCAACAGAGCAACGCTCTATTACAATATTTCTCCAGACAAAAACTTCTCTTTCCCTTGACTCCTATTTATACTAAATCTATCTACCAAAAGAACAATCTAGAGGAAGATCTTTTAGAAGTGGAATCTTCTATTAGGTATTCTTACATTTGACTTATTCTTCATTATTACTATTCCTTATTAATATTGGCCTTTATTACATGGAAAATATATTATGATACCTACATGAGGGTTTAGGGAGGTTAGGTGCCTAACAGGGTATATAGAGGAAAAGAGAGCAAGGGGGGAGAGTGGGGGAGAGAAAGGTAGGGGGATATGGTGGGAGAGAGAGGGAGGTTAGATGCAAGAGGTAAGAGAGAATGGGGGTAGATAAAAAGAGAGGTATATAGTGATATGGAGAGAGAGAGAGAGGGAGGG
>JZKD02S1754880.1:433494-458929 GCA_000966675.3 Picea glauca
TCATACCACTGGAATTATCATTTGTTGTGAATTGCTATTGAGATATCATCCGACACCAAAGACATTCACACAACCACCAACATTATATTTGAATTGTCATAGGTTAAAAGATAGTTTTCTTTCTTTCATAGATATAGTTTCTTTCTTTCATAGGTTGGAATAAATATTTATTGCTGTTGTAGGATAGATAAACTTTGTTTTGATAGATTAGATAGTAGTTTGCTTAACATAGAATAAGAATTAGTTGTACGAGAATAAGAAATGGCATTTGAATTTGTAGTTTTGTCAAAAGAAAGTCTATTAGACATGGAAATCTGCATGCTTCAGAAATTTGAATGTCTAAGTTGCTAAAATGGAGCCCCAGAATGTCAAATGAAAAGATCAAACCAATTTAACTCACAAGAGAATGGATGTGTTCAAGAAAAAAAGGAGAGAGGACCAACTAAATAGTTTTTTCATAACAATTATCATGTTGAAATATGTTTTACAGTTTATTATGTTTATTGAAGTCACCCAAGGAATGGAATATTTGTCCATGGAATGAAATGATATATGTTACATAACTACTTGTACAAAGGCCTTCCCGTTCTCAATAGATGGCACAAAGTCTGCAAACAGACACCCAATAAAATCGAGTTTTACCTTTAGGCATAGAAATCTACAGTCATGTCCAACAAAATAGTCTCAGATACCTTCAAGTCAACAAAGGGAATTTCAATAATAAAGTGATTGAAGCTAAAAAGATACCATGACCTTGGATGCTACATATAGTGGGTTTTAGATTCCCAACTGATTTTTTTTAATTTCCAAGACTCTTCTTTGCAAATTATTTACACATATTGTTTTTTGGAAGGGGATGGTAACTTATGCACGCCATTTACAGGAGTTTTCCTTTAACACGGGTCTTTTGCAAAATGCTAGTGTTTTTTTATGAATTGTGTGCTATCTTTGTATCAGTTCCATGTGATGGTTAATTTTTCTTTACTTTTCGCCAATTTATGTTTCCCATTGATCTAGTTTTCTTACAGTATTCTCTGTCTTTTTGAAAATATTTTACAAGTCAGTTTCTTGGCGTTCATATTTATAGTAAGTAGTGTTTGTGTAATAATTGATTACAAATAGTGCTTTGATAGTTGTTTGTTGCTGACCACGGATATGTGTATGTACAGAAGGTATTGTTGTGGTTCTTCCAGATTTTAATATTAGATTTGTTGCTTCTGATCTTCTGATTATAACATTTCCATATTAGACTTTTGGAATTGCAAGAAATATATTTCTTGTGTTTGAATTTATCATTGCTTGTTTCTTCCAAAATTTAGTAAAATAAGATTAATGTGGATTCTATTTTAAAAAGTGTTCATTTTGTTCCAATGTGTGTTTTTTACAAGTAAAATATAATCCTTGGCATGAAGAGGGACCATGCTAGGTAGAGGGTGTAGTCCAAGGAGTCTGTCAAGTTGAAATTTTGTTGGGACATTATGATCCATTTGGTTCTAGGCAACATCTTTAATGGTTAATTTGATTTTCGAAATGCAATTCAATGAAATCTGCAAACAAACATCTAAAGACTAATATGGATGTTTTTAATACTCGATAACATTTGGATAGTTTCATCATAATAGTATTTACATTGACAAATTAGTACTGTTTGTTATTGAGACTATGCGAGTTTAATATTTTTGAAGTCACTTTCTTATATTATTCATCACATGTTTTCATGTTTTCTGGAAAAAATCAAATTCTGATTTCACCCCAGGTGTATTCCAAACTAGAAAAATACAGGCTTATGCCCTAAAAGCAAACTCTTGCATCCTTTGCATATCTCCAAATTGTAAAATCATATATATGATGACCAAGGTAAGGATTGGCATATGCAACAGAGTTTACCATTTCACATATCATGTTTCGAGTAATGAAATCAACCATTCAAATTTTTTCAATGATTGGTAATAGTAAAGATGGATATAAATTTATAGGCTATCAATCTTGAAATATTAGTAATTTTAAATAGATAATGTCTTGTATAACTTTTGTTTATTCTAATGAAACGCTATAAAAGCAACCCTAACATTGGATGTTATCTCCAAGTTTCCTTTCTATAGGCAGGACTTATCACAAAAATAATAAAGAAAAAATGACATCCCTAGTATATTCTGATGATCCTCGGATACATCACCTTATGTTATGTATATTGGAGACATAATATTCTACTATTGATAAAAGAAGTATGCAAATTTTCCTTATATCATTTTTGTTAGTCATTCACGTGTTAATCTACAACTGTTCCTCCTTATGCATAGCATTTATCAGATATGTACACAAACATCCTTCATTACTGACAAAGAAAATCTGTACAAAACATAAGGTTTAAGACATCATAACAGAGTACATAGAATTGGGCAATACTCCTTCTCTTAAAGTAATCATTAAAAAGTTTGTAGCTGAATTCTTTTAAAGGGGCAATGGATGCTCAAAGTAATCATTCTTCGTGAACAGGGTTAAAGTACATTCACGAAGTTGTTTCCATATATTGTTTTGTCTAGGATTCTTAGTTTGTTTCTTGTTGAATTCTTTCATTAATTTTTCAACCAGTACCAAATATTACACATTGTAATCAAGTTATTCTAATAGTAAATTGTTTCATTCTGTGTAATTTGGTAGCATGATTTTGGAAATTAACGCCAAGGTTCTTTCATAGTATACTTCTCAATAGATAACTTTCTATTAGAGTTAAGGGATTGTTACATTGGAAAGTTTTCCTCTTTGTATATGGATTCTTTCTAAATCTATTTGAACTTTTGCTTATGGTGGACCACTGTTGCAGTTGCTGTTGTTTTCTTTTGATTATGTAATAACTGAAATGCATTGATCTTGAAATTGTGGTAGAGTGTAAAATTTGGAATTTAATAAGAAGCAATAGGAGGAGTCTGTCAGAAAAGGATATCACTAATCAACTCAACCAATTTTGTGAGAAATTCAAGGGATATTTTCCCACATTTGTGGATGGCATCTCTACTAAATCTATCGACATAAACTAATGCCCCTCACCCAAGGGGATTCAAACTAGGTACCTGTCAACACAGAACTAACCAAATGCCAAACTCAGAGATTGGAAGAAGGATCTTTCTGAACTTTGGTCACAGAGGGCACAGCGTGATTTTCCTCCCGTCGAGGAATATGGGGACCCTACCCCATGCTCCCAGGTACTCATTCAGAACCCCAAATCTGATTTTTTTCTAGACTCAAAGTGATATCCACAAATGGAGTGTGTTGAGACATGGTTGCCCGATAAAGGTAACAAAATTTGATTTGTTGGTCTCCATGGCTTGGGGGGCATTGGTAAGATTTTGTTTCTTAACACCATCAATGACAGCGAGAAGGTGAGGAATTCATTTGAGTTTATCATAAAGGTAGCAGTCTCCAAAAACCATATCTTAGATCTGCAAGATTGCGTTGCCGATAGATTATCCTTGAAACTTCTAGATAAATCCAATTTTGAAGGGTGAAGAGAGAGGTTGTGCTCTTATTTAAATAATAGGAAATTTCTTCTTCTATTGGATGATATGTGGATGAGTGTAGAGCTTCAAAACCTAGGAGTGTCTGTCAATGATGTAGGTTTTAAAATTGTTTTGATGACTCAGGATAAAGAAGTTTGTGCAAGAATAAATGTGCAAGAGACAATAATAGTGGCTCTCATAGCACATAGACCTGGAGTGTTATTTCTTGGCTGGAGATAGCGCGGGGGGGAATATAGCGTACAACTTTCTTTTGAATAGGTGAGGATGCTAGCTTTGATGCCGATGGTCCTGCTCCCATTTATGCTTATGCCTATGTTGGGTCCTTTGATGGATCTCCTCGGTTTCCATCAACACACAATGGGCCTTCTAACTCTGGGATGGTATTGTTACAGGGATTTTGAAGGTTTTCACATGATCAGATAAGAGGAAACCAACAATTATGTGAAGTGGTTTTAGTTGGGGCCTAATTGCATGTTGGCATCTGAGGATCCACCACCAGAAGTCCCTTGTCTATGCTTTTTAACCTTCAGTTGTGGCTTCCCAGAAATTATATATCAGTGATGGACGATTCATCTCTCCACATGTGCTATGCTTCACTGACTCCAAGCCCAAGCAGTGACTTCTGGGTTTATTTTTCATCCATGTATGCTTGTTGTTTTAAAATAAAATACCAATCCTTGTTCGTTTGTCTCTGGCCTACTCCCATGGAATTTCATGCAATTTTATTCTTATGGGTTTGATGGCTAGAAGGAGGGAGGGGAAAACCAAGTTTACAATGTCCCTGTCACAACATCACAACATACCACTATTGTTTAGCGATTCAGATAAGGAAAAAAGCCTATCCAATGAGACTGACCAGGAATTTCCAATCCAATGCTTGGTTCTATTTTCACTCTATTATTTTGACATCATTAACAACCCTATATTGGGAGTTTATCTTATTTTCTTCTATGTAGATTTGAATATTTGATAACCAATGTTACTTTCCTTCATTTTTTCTATCTGGCTTTGGCAATAATTTACATCATTTTATATGCGAGGTCGTTCTTAGTTTTACTTTTGAATATATTTCATTGCTTTGAGTTTGACACCTTCAATATTCAGAAAAATATAGATTAAAATTACTACTTCGAGACTATAGAAAATCTTCTTGTGGCCACTTGAATTTCAACGCTTTAAATTCGAGACTATAGAAAAGTTGTTTCATATTCCCTTTTGCCACAATTGAATTTTAAAGGGGAGACTTTGAATTTTGACAAAGATGAAGTTTTATGCATCAATTTTTTTTCTAGAAGTTAGGTTTCAATGAATCATTATTTAACCAATTCACTACTATGACATTAATAGAGGTTAGGTTTCAATGCATCATTATTTAACCAATTCACTACTATGACATTCATATAGTTGAAGTTTGGTTTTAAAGATTTCCAGGTGAAGCCATGTCACTATACCCTACCTTTATCGGAATATGGTAGAATCATACTTGAAGGGATGCTATGTTAGTCTTAGTGCAAACATTGTTCTCAACCTTCATATTTTTTGGGATGTAGTTAGTATGTCCACTAAATATATAAGCTAAAGTGTTGTTCAAGGAAGTATTGGTAGAAATATTGCATTATGTTATCTCAATACATCCTTAGAAGGACCGATTATAATGAATTTCTTGGCGTTCAACTTCATTTATATGTGTTCTATGACTGATAGGAATCAAATCATATTTTCTAGGATGAATATTTTGTCCCTGTCACTAATTTTATTATAGACCTTAACAACATTGTATGTCAATAAATAAAGCTTATAAAATAAGCTTATTTAAAATGTATTCATCAACCAAACAGAGGAATGAAATAAGAAAAAGAAAACATTCCTCTGTAATATATTTCCTGCCAGCAGTTCTAAAATACAACCAAACCCCAAACTGCCAGAAGACTCTTATTGTAGTTAGCCTTTGAAACTCCAGCATTGGCACCCAACGTCAATCCAAAAAATTGGATTATTTCACCACAAGCCTGCAATATAGGCAACTGCTTCTTGCATCCACAAACATGAATTTAATGAAAATTTACATCATCATTGTCTCCATTTTCCTGAGATTCGAGCATGCTACCAAATCCTTGCGATCTGTAAGGGAGGAGTGTTTTTGCTCGAAAGGGGGAAGGATTGTGATCTATAAGGGTAGAATATATTTTGCATTTTATTTCAACAACTTGGCAAATATGTTGTTGCTGGCACTCGTCCAATTTCCACCCACTCTCATTTGTTTATGCATATATTTGGCATTTCCATTAGGCTTATTGGTGTTTTGTCCTTATATTCACCGAAGTGAGCCTTGTTTTGTCCTATTTAAAAGGACAAACTCTAAAAACTTCTTAAAAGATCATGGCTTTTCAAAGATATTGATTTCTTTAGCGAATGACCATTCTGGCTGTAGCTGTTGTTGTTACCTGTTTTCTCCGTTACAAGCCGTGGCACAGAGAGGTGAGATACATTAACTTCTTTGGATGCGCAATTAGGTGAGATACATTCTATGTCAATAAATCAAGCTTCCATATTGTTATTATAACTAGTGTTGTAGTAATCATGGATTCACTAATTCCCACACAATTTGATAATCTTTACTACCAGGATCTACAATCTCATGAAGGGCTATTCACTTCAGATGAAGTCCTATTCACTAGCTCTCTTTCTTCAAGTACTGTGAATAACTTTGCAGCGAGTGCATCTTCTTTTCAAACTGATTTTTTTTATTTTCATAACACATCTTGGTCGAGCAACATTTGAGACAGGCAACTAAGGTGAAATAAGGCGAAATTTTTGTGCCTTCAATTCATAGTTTGATGTTACCCTCATTTCACTTATCATAGTGATTTCATATTTCTCGTTTTCTAACGCCTAAATAAGATCTTTCAAATAAAATACATGTTGATGGTGTGGTTGCGACTATGAATAACAGAATTCACAAACTCATGATGAAGTATATGGAGACATATATGTTTAATATCAAGGTTTGAGATCCATCTTCTAAATTATTTTTGTGAGCTTGTGATAAGTGTGTACTTTGATTTTTGACATCAACCTTCTTTCATAATAATTAAAAAGAAGTTTATGCTCATTCTTTTATAATAATTAAAAAAAGTTTATGCTCCTGAGAATGTTAGTGTGTATTTTTCATTATTGTATTGTTCTTGAAATATACATTATTGACATCCTTCCATAGTATGTGCTTTAAAATTTACCCAACTAGAAGACACCTTTTCTAATATCAATTTTCCAAAAAAAAACACAAATCTTCTAACCTTTGAACAACATAACCATTCTAACATTTGAAAAACATAACCATTCTAATTCACTTGGGCATTCTCTTTCTGTGGCTTCAAGGGTATGTTAAAAGTTATTTTCTGATTTATTTTATTTTCATAACAAATTATGATTCAATATGTGGGTAGCAAATAGCTTTAGATGATATCTAGAATTAAAAAATGTACACATATTTTATTTTTGCTATATACTTGGAAAAATTTATTAAGCCATTCACTTATTTATATTATTTGTTTTTTCATCATCTATTCTCTCACTAAATATGATGTTCATAAAAACATATGTTACTATGCTATTTATTTTTTCATCATCTATTCTCTTATTAAATATGATATGATAGTCATAAAAACACATGTTACTTAATTTTTTTGGGCATTCCCTTCCCGGATTCAAGGGTATGCTAGTTTTATCCTAATTATTCTTCACATGATTCACTTAGGCTTTCGCATTAGCTCATATAAGAGTATCCTAATTGCAAAGTAAAAAAATATTCGTTTGGATTTTTTTTAAAGTAATAATTACTCAATACCTGCCTCCTAATCATAACATTTGTGGCTTTCAAACATTTCATTAAAACATTTTGTCCATGTAAATGATGTTACAGCGTGTCAAATACTTCAAAGAAGAAACATTTTCCATGTTAAAAGTATATCTGCTATAGGTATATATGCTACAGCAAGATCTCATCATATCTCGCGGTTAAAGATAGAGTAATCAGCTATACACTCTTAATGAGCCATTGCGTTCGGTTAAATGCACATGGCAGTGTCCAGTTTCCATGGCTCAGAAAAATCCCCGTCGAATAACAAGCCTTGGCTTACAGAATCTCTGTTCATATAATCATGCCGCAGCTGGCTCGCCTCCCAGGGGTCTTCGTACAAAGAAAACTGTTGATAGTTTTCAATGTCATCCTCAAAGTGCCAGTTTTCACCAAGAGATTTGAGATCCCGGCTCTCCGACAAACCCTCGGATGTTTCATTGGAAGATAGAGAAACTTCGTAGTACAAGTAGTGAACGGGGCTGGGGTAAATGCCGAGCTCGTCGTCTGAAGCCTCCAGCAGATAACACAGATCGAACACCGAGTCCGAATCTAGGGTCTGGTCTTCATGGCCAATAGAAATATCGGAGGCCACCGAAATATTCCCGGAGCAGGAGGAGGGATAAGAAGTGGAACATGTCATGCCAATCTCTTCCTCCAGGGTTCTCATGACTCCCTCTACGAGCTCTTCACTAGGAGCACATTCCTCTTTCTCGTCGTCTGCTAAGGTTTTGTCTAACTGCAATAGATGAAGAAACCGGTTTATTTCTTCACCGTCGAACCGTTTCGGCTCCTGGACATCAATGGAGTCCATCTGAGCGTCCCGCTGACAGGCGCGTTTTCTGAGCGTCTGAGACATGATCGAGAGATGGCCCGGAGATTCAAACACGGAGCACTGAACGTCACGAGAGCTTTTGCAGATTAAGCCCGAGTTCTAATGAACTAGCCGAAGCAGGGTTAGGTTTAGGAGCGTCAATCAACATTAATTAAATATGATAACTGAACGGTTCCCACCTTATCTTTCAAAAATCCTTTGGGATTTTGAACTTGTGGTTTGCTGTTTGTCCTAACCTCTGCGTATGTGATAATCCATATTAAAATTTGTTTATTTAGAATTTCCAAAGAAAAGATCGTATCAATGGCCCTGTAAGCATAACTTTGGTCATCTTTTGATTTCTAAGGCCAGTCATTAAAGATGCGGTATGGTATATCAGAAGGTCATTTAAGTTAATTGGGTTTAATTTGAATGGTTGGGAGGAACTATTATTATGTTTAATTTCCATAAAATGATATGTTGATCTCATAATAAGTATATTGTTGTTATGGCTTGGAGCTTTGTTTCACTATATGTATTGGAAAGTTTCCTTTGATTCAATTGAATAGCAAGGAACTGTTTTTTCCTTGTGGAAAAAAAAAAAACTTCATAACTACTTTCCTGGAAAATTGCATTGCATATGTTTATGTCAATAACATGTAATATTGGAGAGAGATATTTATTAGCAATTATTCAGTAAGGTGTAAAAAGTATGTGGCTAAAAGGTTTATGCACACCTAAGTTTCATTTGTAGCCCACCAATATTTTATGTATATTAGTAAGTTTTGGAATTTTATATTTTACATTGTTTTTGGAATTTTAAAATATAACATTTTCACCTCTCCACCTTATAAAGACATACTTTTTTCATCTTTCCATTACAACAAATGGAATATACAAGGGCATAGAACAAAAAGAAATTTCAAATCTTTATTGATTTTTAATTGAAAAACCTTTTAAGATCTAAAATTCTCAAACTGTGTAGAGTAACAAAAGATTGTAAATTGTTTTTTTTTTACCATTTTTTAAAAGTTTGGCAAGTAGTATTTTGCATCTTAGTTTTAATAATTTTTTGTGGATAGAATTTAGTTTTGAGTTTCTTTTATAAATTAGTAATATTAGGGGTTTGAGAAAAAACTCATTTTTCCCCTTATAATTTTTTATTAAAACTTGTGTAGATTTTGTTTTTCCACTTATTGCAATCATTTAATTTTTTTTTTGATACGTTTTTTTCTTTTGTGTATTGTACAGAGTTTATTTGTGTCACAATGCAACATACCATAGGAATTTTTTTTTTGTTGTGATGTGATGTTTGGCATGGAAGAGATTTTTCTGTGATGCAACATATTGGGATGAAAAGATGTTTGTCGTGATGCGACGTATCACACATCATCTATTTTTTGTCATGACATGTCACGTCTTCACAAAATTTTCTCTCATGCAATAGTACATCACTACAAATTTGTCTTTATTGCAACTAAGAAAGACCAAGAAAATTTTGCAAAAAATCTTTTGTCTTGCATTGCCCATAAGTTTTATCTTGTTAAATATATTGCACTAAAATATGTTTTTCAGTGAAATGACACATTTCCCAAAAGATTGTTGCCATAATTGTTGCTTTTGTGTATCACAATGATTCAAACTTTTGTGTGATACATTGTAGAGAGAATTAGTTTTGTTGTGACTTGTCATATCACATGCCAATGATTTTTGTTGCAATGTGATGTTTGACACGAACATGATTTTTTCCATGATGTGACACATTTCTTTGAAAAGATTTTTGGCACGATGAGACATATCACACACCATCTAGTTTTTGTCGCAACATGTCATATACTCAAAAATTTCTCTTGCATGTGACACCTTTCATTGCTACAAATTTGTCTTTCTCGTGACAAAGGAAGGCTTTGAAAATTTTCTTCAAAATGTTTCCCAAAAAATCCTACCTCGCATTGCCTAAAAGTTTTATCATGTGCAATATATCACAGTCAAAGATGTTTTCCTACGAATAGATGCATCTTCAAAAATATTTTTTTAGTGCAACAAAAAAGTTGCATCCCTCACAAAATGTCACATCGCTCAAAAATCATTTCTCAGCAACATATCGCATTCAAGCCTAGAATTTTGCATCTTGTAGGCTTGTAGCATGTATTTGGTTGGCCAACCCATATTTGACATGTGAATGGATACACCACATGTCAGGATTTACCTGCATGAAAGTTGTGAACATGTCAGATTAACATTTAACTAAGTCTGATACCCATCATAAATTTTAGTAGGTATCTATAGGCTCTATAGTATATAGTATACACATGATTGGGAGGTTAGATGAAAGGTTGGAAGGGATGGTTGTGTGCGGTTAGATGAAGAAATAAATGAAAGTTAATAATATTGTGTTTTAACTTGTCCACTCCACAGGTCAATACACGTACAGGGTTTTCATTTGAATTTTGAATTCAATGTTAATAATAGTGTTGTAACTTGTCCACTCCATAGACCAATCCACTTATCGGGCTTTCATTTGAATTTCAAATTCAATTTAACATGGGCCATAAACCATTCAACTTGACTCTGTGCAATTTTGGGTCTGCTTCGGTCGTTCCCTTATGTTTCAAAGGTTTTATTCAGTGGTGGGTTTGTTATGCTCCCAAGGGTTTTACTTTCATCCAGTGGTTGACTTATAAGGGTTGGTTTTACTCGATGGGTTTTCTTGGCTCTGATGGATCGTGGGTCTGCTCCCTTTTGTTAACTCACGAGGGTTTTATTGGATCTCCTTTTCTCTGATGATTCATGCTACAGTATGGTGAAGAATGAATAATTGTGTTTGATTGGATTTGGTGGACTGCAGGTTTGCTTGACTCTAGTGAACTGTGGGCCTACTCCCTTTTGTTAACTCACAAGGGTTTTATTGGATCTGCTTGGCTCTGATGGTTCAGGATACATTATGGTGAAGAATCATCTGATTTGATACTCTTTTATTTAGATTTGAATTTTGTAAATCCTTTGTTCCCTCAATAATTTTGAAGATTTGAATTTTGTAAGTTTAGGTTATCAAATCTATTGATTTATTTAAGATAATTATGTAAAATTTGATAGGTATTTTTTTTATAATTTCAACTTTACATATTGTATTTTTGTTGGCTCTGGCCTTACTCAAATAAGGATGTTTTTCTCGATGCTTGCTACCTTTTTTATTAATAACCAATTCAACACTTCACCCTTCTCTATCTATCCATCTTTAACTCAAACTTATGCCTCCCTAGACCCTAGCTACCATCACAATATAGAGGACTAAAGAGGAGGTTAATACCTCTACTAGTGAAGGGATGGGTTGGATTGTAGGAGTTGTGCAAGACCAAGCTCTGAAAGGAACTCAACAACCATTTCCTTTTGTTTGGTTTCCATGAGATGATAGAAATGAAAACAAATTCAACATTCGATGCCTTTTGTTTGGTTTTCAATAAACGACAGAAATTCATGACTATTATATATAGTATATATAAAATGACTATTTTTTAATAGTAAATCCATTTTTGAAGATATCATTTATAATTTCCTGAGGAGTGTATGTCTGTCTTTCACGAATAGAAACTTGAAAGAGATAGAAAATTAAGTGTTTGTTTTGTTCGTTTGTTGGGGAACTAATCAATTGTCAACTACCTGTAGAAAAATAGAGGAAATTGATTATGATCATTGATTTTGATGGAGGTCTGTGCACTTCTAACAAACAAGGCACCCACCTGGATTCAATGTGACTTATGTATGCACATCATATATGGAATTGCCTTAGAATAATACTGATTGTTCATATCTGTTAGATATTTCTGGTAAGTTTGAATTGGCACATCAACTCTTCCTCTGGTTAAAATAAATAAATGGAATATTTTGTATTAAATTCACTGAGTGATTTATCTTTTCTCACTGCATCATGTTTGTTTAATTCTTGATTCATGAATGTGCACGGAGAATGTGAATTTCGAATACATAAATTACATAACAATTTCAAATATTGACACTCATGAATCTGTATAAACACATAAAATGGAAAGCATGAAAATAAAATGGTTGTCATCGAATTTTTAATTGACAGAAAAAATAAATTTGAAATTCCAAACCTGATCGCATTCAACAAAAGACCATTTTTGTGCGATAACAAAGTTTCCTCCTATGCATTTTTTTCCACCCTAGTTTTTTTTAATAGTGAGAAAAAATTTTGATCCCTTATGAAACATCGTATCACTCCAAAACTCATTTCTCGATGGCATATCACATCATAGAAAATATCATTTTCACTGGATAACAAAGTTTCCTTTTACGCGACATATTTTCTTTTGATTTTCAACATAGGGTACATTGCCATGATTTGAAGAGTGGTGTGATACAAAGTGTATCACCAACATTTCGAGAAGGGTGCGAGACATAATTTATGTTCATGATTTGAGGAATGGTGCAATAAACAAGGCTCCAAAGGTATATGGCACTCGTGATTGTTTTAAGTGTGATTCCATGTTAGAACATGCATTGAATATGTTTGACCATGATTTATCATGTTTGACCTTGCCAAACTCTTATTGGTTCTTGAATTGATGAAGGATTTCCTTTGCCTCTCCTTGACCCTTGATCTTCCAATGTAATTTGTATGGGCTCATTGCTTTAATAGGAATAGGTCTTTGAATGGTGGAGATGGAATGAATTTGAGTAAGTATGCATATTTGTTTTAATGGTGTCTCCTGAACAAAAGATGAGGGGGCGTCTGTTTGGTGAGAATTTGGGATAAATATAATATTTAGATGGCCATTCAATGTCATGTAGGGAGTTTTAATAAAAAAATGAAGAATTAAAATATATATATATCGTAGCCCTACTCAACAAGTGAAGCAAATATGCTCATTAGGGGTTGTTTCAATTCTAACATCAGGTCAACCTCAAACAAATATATCCCCATGTAACTATGAATTGGATGAGGAAAATCAGTCACTTTTTCCTATTTTAATTATATAGATGATGAAATTAGAGAAGAAACATGTGTAGAAGCTTCTAGTGAAGACATTGTTGGGGTCTAACCTCTTGTTGAATAAGTACATGTTCTTGAGACCACCCAAAAGGATGTTCATTCACCACCATTTTTCAACCACCAATAGAATTAAATGATACAATCTCTTGTTGATTTATCATAGCCTCCTAACGACGTGTTCCATACTACAAATTCAACTCCCCTACCTCCATCGTCCCATGTGCACTGAAGAAATCCAAAATGTATCCAAGTGGATGGGATTATCATGAGTTTTGTTAAAGATAAGTTATCTAAATTGTCTATTACTTATCGCACATAAGAAATAATTATAAAATACTTTGATTCAAAATGTGTTGACATAAATTTTAATTATCTTTATTTTTTTTACAATCTAGGTGTTTAATTATTGTTAAAAAATAGTTAACCATAAAAACGATAAATAATCCCAAACCAAGCAATCATTATTAGAATTTCATATAGAATCCATCAAGAAATATACATGTTATAGCTATTATCATATAACAATTATCTTATCCATAGGATTCCTCAAGTCCACAATGTAATATTTACTCAAAAATAAGTTTTTAATCATAAACCAATACTTATCGATATGTCTATTGTTGTATTTCACAAGATACCACATGTAATAATTCAAATCATTGTCCTTTCTAACACATCCTCATGACTCTAGCCACTATTCCATATGCATTCTTGAGTTCCCTGTTCCTTGATATACTCACCCTCTAGGCCCAATGTTATGGTAAACATCCTCCTACAGACAGGTGAAATCCCCATTGGATCAAGAACCCTCTCGATCCAAGATAGGAGAAAACAAATGGTGAACTATTTTCCTCTTAGACCTATTTTGAAAATTAGACTGATAAGGAAGAGGTGGATGACTTACATTTTGATGATGATTTTCCTCGCTACTCCAAACTTTGACCTTGATGCCCAATCTCCTAGGCATAAGAGTATATATGCAAAGAACAAAGAGAAACCTCCATATTCTACATTATATTGTTAAGTAAAAATAGATATATCTATGATGAATTTACAAAAATATACATGAATACAATTGAATGCATAGACATGATAGGAATAGGCCACATTGTGTATTAATGGAATGTCAACAAAATGGAAGTTCTTTCAATCTCAAGTTTGACGTTGCAGTAGCTTCTCCAAGCTCTCATATCCATCCCTTTAGATCGCACACAATCATGAGTATGATGCTCTTAATTATCCTCCTCTTTTGATTGTCTCAAGATCAAAAGTATGATACTATAAAATTCTCTCTTCCCCTTTACTCAAGAACGGCCTTTATTATATAGGCTTTGAGGTATCAAAACCATAGGATAGCTTTTAGGAGAGGATGTGGTCAAAAGTGGATTTGGCTCAACCAACAAGATTTACCTTGCCTTGAATAGGAGATAGCTCCAACTAATCTCTTGAACAACTGCAAACTCTCCAAAACCACCTCACAAATCAAGGAAAATTAGTTGCAACAACTTCACCCCCCCCCCCCCATAACTATACATAGGGCAACTATCGCTCCCTAGGACACTTTGGGGGAGCGATCATCGTTCCTTGTATATTGGTAGGGGGGAAATGAAACTCATTTAAGGCCAAAAACGCAAGGAAAAAGTATCATTTTGACCTCCAAATGATCTTTTTCTCATCAATCATGTCTAGGGAACATGACAAGTACTCCCATATGATGATTAAGTTGCAACATTTAAGTGTGACACTTAGTAGCAGGATAAATCAACACTTAGTAGAATGTGATACATAAGTGATACATAAGTGTGACACTTAGTAGAATGTGATACATAAGAGAATCACTTAGTAGTGTGGGAATTTGGTGTGTAACACCAAGGCATCCCTTTTACTAGTTCACACTGCCTCAAGTGATCCATCTTATCATGGATTTCACATGTAAGGGGAATCCCAACTCACCACCATACATCCATTGATAGTTTGTACCATGTTGTAATCATGGCTTTAGAGTGTCCTAATAGTATCCTTCTTTCCAAGATTTTCAGATTCAACACCCATCATCTCATCTATATCACACACATACAATCATCATGAGATATCAACATAGCAATTTTAATTATTAATTTTCAAGTTTGTTTCATATAGGAAATCAAATTTCCCAAGCATGAGATTCCCTCTCATAATCTTTAGCTCTTGGAGTACTAGGTATTGGTATTCCTTATGATATTACACATTTTCCATATCCAATACCACTCTTCATGTAATCTTTCTCAACTTCTAGTCAGCGAAACAATTGTCAATGTTCATGCACATTATCTTTTTTTTGTAACAACCCATGAAGTGATCTCATAATTATATTGTTTTAACAATTCAAACACTTCCAAATATTAATTACATTAACTAGAATGAAACTATCATTCATTATGCATTACCAACATACTGAGCATTACATAATTTCATCTAACATTACCAATAAACCAGCATGCCATTAGCCATGGCCACATCTATGCAATGTACCCTTGCATTGACTCTAGAATGCCACACACAGATATATATTCACCATGGTGAGTTGGAAGGTCTAGCAAACACCTCAACACATCATCCAAACTCTTCCCCATTTACTTGTTCAACCATTTGGATACCTTCCTCTTCGATCCATACACAACACTAGGAACATAATCCCTTAGTGGTATTCAGTTTCAATGAATAGTGGTATACAACACCGGTTATATAGGGGAAGACCACTACGCACTTCTATGGTGATATATCCCTTCCATATCCAACCACAACATGGCCTTTCACATGTATAACTGTATTGGCATTAGTTTCTATAGCGGGAGTATGTCTCATGACATGAATTGGTTATGATCTCATAACCACATAACATAATATGAAATTAAACCACACATGATTCCATTAATCATTAAGTAGTATTTATATGTATTCAAGGCCCTCTAGATTTAGCACATATATTGGAATGCCATGCTCATAATACAAAACAATTCAAATATTGAATTTTGATGGAGGGAATTCTTACCTCAATTCCCTTCAACATTATGCATCATAAGAAAACAAATTCATACCTACATGGATGGTATCAAATTAATTTATTCTACTTGATCAACTAGTATTTCGTAGAAGATCACAAGCTACCTCCACCAACCTCTTCACCAACATTTTACCATCTTCATTTGTCTTCATATGGATGTTTTTCATATGGAACGGCATCATCATTGGTTTCATCCATGCTATAAAATTTTCCTAGATACATAATCCATCATTAATCACATTCAAATATCATAGCATCATTATTTCATATATATCGGCAAGCTACTCGAAGTATGCAATCATTCGATAAACATATCTAGGAATTCTCACATGTGCTAATGCATATCTACATGCATGAAGCATTCATTCTGAACATGCCTACTAATGCATATGTATTCTATCTTTCCCTTATGCATTTTGCATTACTTCGAGTATGCCCTCCAATGCATATTATTTCATCTTTATTTTTATTTTTTTTGTAGATGGATGTCATTGAATTCCTTTAGATTTTGGTTGTCCTATCTCTTCTTGTTGAGCACCTTCCTGCCATGTCCAAGTTAGCCACTTTGTAATTCCAATCAATATGTCTTATTGGCAGCTTCTTCAAATGAACCAATCATGCCCCAACCTTCATTATTTCCTAATGTTCTACAAGCATTACTTCAGCTGAATATTAATACTCCAATATAATAACCACTCACTACTTTATTTCTCCATTTGCACCTTTAAAGTGAATCATCCTTCATTAATTCATCCACTAAATTCATTGCGCCTAAATTCCACTTCTATTGTGAACTCTGATTTATAAGTGGATTTTTTTCTTTGAATTATTCCAAATGAAATTTGTTGGTTCATGTCTTGCAACATGTTTCTAGGAATTCATATTCCTATTGATAGAGATGAATTAACCATCCCATGAGTCACACATCACCTTCATGAGATTATTTTCCTCATTCGTCCCAAATTTTGTTTCCATCAATACAATTTTACATTCAAGGTGAAGGAGTATTAATTATCTACATGTGCATATTAATTCCATTAATCACGTGTTGTCTTGTTCCACTCTGTCTCTTTTCATGGATACATATTTTGTGTCATAATCCTTGTTCATTTACTTGTGAAAACTCTTTGTTGTCTCAACCAATTGTACAAGCTTTGCCTTGCTTCTCTGTCCACTGGAACCTAGAATTATGATCCACAATATATCCACACACTTCTTGTTTAAGTCATTTGATCCTCATACCAATAGGCCCTTGATATAATACTCTATCCTTGAATGTTCCCCTATTCATCAACAATTACCTTGTTATTAAAAACTCAGCCCCTGTTTATTGCTAGGATAATGCACTCCAAACTTAGCTTTATACTTCTACATAGGCATCATCAAGAGCATATGCACTCTTCATTACCCAACAATTAGCTCTGACATATACCTCTATCATCTAAAAATGTTTTTCCAAAATTGGCATTGTTTGGAAAACTTTCACATTCATCAATTGTATGGTTCATGAAGTCGAGTTTCCCTTTTCTATACATCTTTGTGAAACAACTAGATGCTTCCATGGAAACTTAAATATCCATTATTTTGTTCACTATATTACCTTTCCAATGGATATGCTCATGTTATATTCTCATTTATGAGATAAAAGTTATGACTCTCTGAAAGCAACAATTTCATCCATTTTGCACCTATTTCATTGGTAGAATTAATCTAAAATAGTAATTTATGCCACCTGTAGAAATAAATATGGCAAGGACCAAGAAATATTTTACAGCAAGTGTAGGTATGATTTATTATTGTGAACAAGAACAATTTTCATATTTAGAATATGATGTTCTAGTCAAATTCTATATAAATCTAGAATTGACGACTTTGCACTTTTTACATTTTCTCCAGGCTTAGAATATTTAGCCAAAATTGGTTATCTCCCAAATGAATAAAAACTAGGAAAAACATCCTCAAGACAAATTTGTCTTGATTGTTGAAGAGATAAAATGTTGAATAAATAATTTTTTCCAAATTTATTATTTGGGGTCCCTTTTCCTCTCCCGGAGATTGAAAAAATCCCCCAAAAGTGTCAAGAAATATCATAATTTTATTTATTTCAACATCTCCACTCAAAAACACTAATTCGGTATTTTCACATATTTGTTTTGGATGCTCTATAAAAAAATTCATATTTATCTAGGCTCTTGTCACTAAGAACCACCCAGGTCATTAAAAACTATTAATTTGTGTTTTCTAAAAATGTTAAGAATAATTGGCCCATTTCCCTCACTAGAAATTTTGTGGCCTTCATCTCTCTCGACATACCCTTTAAATTTCATCTGATTCTAATATTTTATGCTCATGTTATGGCCAAAACAATATTTTCTCTCAAGATGAATTTATCATTGGTTGTCCTTCTCCTTTACTTTTCTCCTTCTCTCTTTTGTTTCCTCTCTTTCTCTCCTTATATTTCTTTCTCTTCTTATCCTTTCTTTTTATATTCCTTAGAAATCACTAAGAAACCTTCATTAGTGGTTGGTGAAATCCTTGTATTGAAAATTGGGAAAAACCTTCTATTGGCGATTGGCAAAAAACTTCTATCAGTGATCAGTGAAAAACCTCTATCAGAGTTCGGTGAAAAAAATATATCGGTGATGATAAAAAAAATCTATTAGTTATTGGTAAAAAACCCTATCGTTGATTGGTGAAAAACCCTTGTCGACAATATACAAAAAATCTTTACGACAATCTGCGAAAAACCTCTTTCGGTGATCGGTAATTTCTAAAAAGCTCCAGGTTTTCAACAATATCTGAAAAAACCCATAAGTGATCCAAAAATGGTCTCTATTATCAATCGACAATTTTTTAAAATCTCCAATTTCCAGTGACCTTCAAAAAAATTCATTAGTGAAGGAAAGAGGTATAAGGTCTACTTTTCTTCACATCCATGAACTCATTTCACATAGAATGTTTTGTCTAAATTCATGACGATTATGGATCGTTCATCTCATGATAAAATTAATCTCAATCGTCGATCCACTCAACTTTTTTGAACTCCAAATTTATTCTTCAACAATCAGGGAGTTTCTCTGAACTATGTTTTGTTCCTACTTCATTGAATTCCACCAAAGTTCGAAATGCTCCATCGACAAATGAATCTTCAACCATTGATTGCCAAGTTGAATACGATATTAACCATTGATTGCCAAGTTGAATACGATATTAACCATTGATTATCTACACTCAATTATATGACCATTTCCTTCTTTCACCATGCACCTTGTCATTCCACATCATCATTTGTAAAGAATTGTTCAAAATTCTCGAAAAATTATAATTTTTTAAAATTTCATAATTTTTTAAAATTTCATAATTTTTCCAAAATTTTCTTTTTTAGTCGAAAATGTTCTCATATTTTTCAGTTTCCATGGGATCTCTAGACTTATAACCCCATGGATGAAATAGAACCTGCAATTGTCAATTCGACATCCCTTTTTCCAACTTGCATGAATACTTCACCTAGAAGTCAAGAATTTCACTATAAAATTCACCATTTTCCAAAAATTCGACCTAGATCAATGCTTTCAAACAATGAATTTGTTAAATATGTGGTAGTCTCCGACACAGATATACTATTGAACTAAAAGTTTTGAAACCAATTGTAACATACACATTACCAATAAAAACTAAATTTGATCTTATACCAAGTGTAAAATACCCACCTTCTAAAAACGGCTTAAAAATGCCCCATATATATAAAACAAACCAAAAGGTATAAGGAACATAATTTTCTCATGCAACTAATAACATGTTTGAAAACATTAATGAACTCATTCAATCAAACACAACAACATTCCAGTATCCATATCTACATAATGGAATTAACATAATAAACATGATAAAATATATCATAGAAATTATCTTTGAGTAGATCAACCAACTCAGTGCATGTGAAGGGATGTCCCTCCAAAACATAGTGCTTTTGTCCATATTTTTTCAACAAAAAGGACACCTGCAAGATAAGGATATGAGTTCACAAAGAGTTCAGACACTCTTTTCCACTATCCACACACCTAGTAGACCAATTCTGAGGTTTCTACTCCAACAATCATTCCAATCTCCTAGCTCTCTTTCCTTTCAAGTTACACAAATTGAGAAATGGGATCCCCATTCTCTACCATGTAGTCCCTCGGGCCTTCCCAATTCCTTCTAGGGATATAGTGTACATATTTCACCATGAATATCATAGCTATGGACTCCACAATTTCTCAGTTATTCCTTTGGGGTGATCACAACATCCTTCTCAAGACTCTTGAGCCATTTCCTCCATAAGAAAAATGCAATAACATGCACACAACATCACTCTTAACTTTATCTCACATATCTACCAAGTTGTTATATTGACCTAGGCTCCTTTTACGCATCAAAATTATCCCAATAAGATGTTTTTCCATTGCTAGCATGGCTAGTACTCTTTCCAGCATCCCCACTCTTCTTTGGTTGCCCAAGATCAACATGTAAAAATGGTCTCCTCCTCCTACTCGAATTTCCTTCGCCTCCCATGATTGCTTGACACTCACGATTCCCCAACAATATTTATTCACTTTCACACTACCCCCATGCTTTCTTGTACTCGACCCATGTTTTCATAACTAGGTTAGTTGACTCCCTCACCCAATCTCTTACATGATTTCCATGATTGAGTGTCCAATAAGTTAAAGGGAGGATTAGATGGTAACTATACATTAACTTAGGAAAATAGAATGGGTTTCCCATTATATCCCCCTTTAACCCCCTCTCTTGTGGAATCATAGTCCCCGATTGTTATCATTCATCTCGCATCGCACCCAATGATGTGTAATTATTAATAATTTATTATACAAATTACATAGCTCGGACCTCATCCATATTTATCAATACATACACTTTATCCTGATACATACCATCTCACCAAGATAAATTGTATTTTCACAATTACAGTATAATTTAAAAGGATTAAAACTAGGGATGTTACATAGAGAAGGAAATATTATCCCTTGGGTTGTGGAAACTGATGGGGAAGATAACTAGGAAGTTTGAATTGTTGTAGGGGTCATGTAATTGTGTTATATTGGTTATTTGGGCTATTACAATGGACTTTAAACACCCATAGAAGTGTGTCATTCCTTGTGGACTCATATCCCCAACTTGTTAGTGTCTTGTTGTAGAGAGAATTAGTGAAATAGAGCCTACAATTGGGTGAAACATCTATTGTCTTCATCTGGTTATGTAAAACATTTTAAAAGATAAGGTTTTTTTATCATTGTGTCATTTAAAGTTTTAATTATATGGTTGAATATTTCATTTACTCTGCATTTTATGTATGATTGTTGCTATGTGTGTCTATGTAATCATTTACATTCATGGATTGAATTATTATTGATAGTTTCATGAACTTGTATGCCATGTTGTGTATATTTTTGCATTTGAATCAATATTTTAGTCAATTTAGTAGTAACATGACTTAGCAAGGGATATTGGTATGTTACACATACATACATACATACATCTAGGTTACAAATCCTAGCGGAAACCCTTGAGTACTTCCCCTCATTTAGGGGATGGTACCGAAGGTAAACCCTAGAATTTTCATGCAATAAGGTTGATCAACAAAAAGGATTGGAACCATTAAAACAATATAATTGTTATGATCTCAACATATCACTTGCATTAATTGGACCTAAGTTGGGAGGATAAAAATCATTCCTCCCAACAACCTGAGCTAAACCCAATTCACACACGCACACACACACACACACTTGTGCAAGTAAAATTGGATAACATTTTTATTAACTTGTCATTAAATATGGATAGGGAGGAGAATAATTAACTTAATGTTCATTAACATATATACAACTATTCTTATGATTTAAAACAAGTATTAAAATATCATTTCAAGAAAATGCCAAAAAATGAAAATAACAATGTCAAAGGAATACATCTCTCTGAGGATAAATATGTTCCATGTCAAGAGATTAAAAAAGAATTACTAATGATCACATTTTCAATAATGTAAGAATGATTTCATAAGGTGATCACTCTTATCAAGTAGAAGAGTAGTTTTTTAACATTGCAAAATGCATGTATGTGAAAAAGCTTATGGCTTGGTAAATTTAATTACTATGAAAAATGAATTGTTAAGAAACATGTATAAGCTTTGTTTTCAATTTATTATACTAGACTCATTTGAACCAAGATTTCACTACTACTAAATGTTAATTCATGCCTTTATCAATTGTGTCTAAAATCAATCCCTAAGTTCTAATAGAAAAAATAATGACTAATGTTGCTTCATGTTTTGTAGAATCGCTTCAAGGATTTTCGATAGTTCTACCACTAATATTATGAAAGAAAATAAACTATCGGACAAAATTGAAAACATAGGAATAAATCTTAATATCTTCCCCCGATTATTACAATTACAAACTACCATTTAGCTACATATCAATTCATGACAATAGCTCTTAACTCTGTGAATTACAATATTGGGTTTTTCTCTCAAGCATCCCTTGTTAGGACTCCTTGACATAATATCATGATGAAACCTAGATAGGATACATGTCAAACCTATTCTCTACCCCCCACTAAACAAGTGTCTATCTACAAACACCCCACAATCTCAACCACGCTTTATGAAAAATAGATAGGTGCTTTATAATTTAGCAACATACCCATCCACAATGAGCACCCTTAATAATTAAATTTAGAAGTGCATATTTCTATCTCCAATTCCCCATTACCGAGAAACTACACTTTAATACTATGTTGAAAACTAGATCAGTGAAGAATCATGTCAAGGGTTGTCCCATCACCAAAATACTCTAGAATTCTCATTCATATCAAGCACCCTAAATAGTTATCACTAAAAGTACATACCAACATCCTTAACATTAGAAATTTGATTCTTATACCATAATTTGGCAATACTAGACACATCATGGAACAAACATTCATTATTTATTTTGGTTTTCTTAGAACAACACAATTATCCATAAGGAATAAGATTTATCTTTTGAATATCAACTTAATTTCCCACCAAGAAGGAGGTTTGATGCTTCAAGATCTCCAAATCCTTTTAAACAAATTGTTATTGATTTGGAATAAAAAGCATGAATTGATATCCAACAAAAAAAAACCCTACCGACAAATTTCATATTTATCTCTCATACACCTTTTGGTATCACATTGAATTTATGATTCTCAAAGGATCGTTACTATACCAAAATTGAGTTCTCACTTTTCCAAAACATTTTTCACCCAATATAAAATTTATCTTGTTAGTTCCCTTCTTATTGTTATATGAGTGACAAGTGTTTATACTTGAGTATGGGGCCTTATGACTTGGGTTCTAACTTCATATATATATATACACTTTCCTTGTGATAATATCTATGATGCATTCCTTATATAATAAAAAAAAATCTTGGAGTAAAACATGTGCACACATTTTAGTCAAGTCAAATTGTACATGTTTTAATGAAGTAAAATCATGTCAACATTCCTTTGACCTAGCAAATGTAACACGAGTTGTCAATCTTGGAGCTCCATGAACCTATTTTCTACAAGCACATTCACACTCTATACATTCATAATGTGAGTGTGTTATTTAGACATTCGATTGCATCTAAAAGATACACCAAGTTCAATGCACCCACCATTACGTATGTTGATGCAATCAAATTTAACAACTCATTGAATGGCTAAGTAGTTACCCTATAAAAAAAAATTACAAGCAAAGGTTGTCTTGTTTGTTTACCAATTGTTTGAGAAATTCATTCTCTATGTTTTCTATTATCTGAAGTTTTGTCTCACAACCACATCATCTTAAAATTCTTTGAACTAGTGGCTTATGAGTGGTTGGACTAAGTTAAAATAAACCATGGATATTTTATCAATGTTAGACTTGAGGTGCAAGATATTTGATTAAGTTCCTTACAAGAATATCTACCACAAACAATGACAATAACAATGGTTTTGGTTAGTATGAACAACTTCCGAGATCGTAGTTCCAATAAATGATTGGGAAATAGGTTCCAAACTAATATCATCATACAATAAGTTGAGAATGATGCTCAATTCAAATGGGAAACAACAATATATGAGATGTTTCAAGTTTATTTCGATGGAGCGCGTCAATGATGAATAAAAAAGCCATGCCCATTACCTTTAATGTCATGCAACCTGCAGAACGTATCACTTTGTATTAATAGTCGAGGATGGATAGTTAGGTAATCAAGTAGCTAGACAGATGAAATTTTTAACTAAAACTTTTGATTGAGATTATTTTTTCAATTCCAAAACCATCGATTAACATTAAAATAAAAATTTACATTTCAAAAAAAGGAAAAATCGCAATATGTCATTTAATATATTGGTACATGAGACTCTCTTGTTTGTGTGACAAGGGACCCATTATGCACAAAGATTTGATTGCTAATGTCTAATGTCTATGGAGGTATACATACCCTACCACCCTCGCCTCTTATGAGGAAACACATGTTCTTAACCATTAGGTCCACTCATGCCAACCATAAATATTTCATTAACTCATCTAAAAAATCAAAAGTATTTATATGTTATAATTATCCTTAAAAAGAAAATAAACATTACTAAAATAGTAATTGATATACTGGGAATGAAAGAATTTATATCTTTGTGATACTAAAAATGGCGGAGGGTATGCATATCCACATTAGATTTTAATCTAAAAATATTTCTAATAATACTAACCTTGTTAACATATTAACTTAACAAAATTATGAAATTTTATAAAAACCTTATAATGCTTTTGAATATACAAATAAAAATTTAACCCAAATAAATCAATTCTTTATCTTTTCTCTAAATCACATAAATAATAACAATGATAGTCATCATATATATTCATTTAAATATGAAAATTTATATAATTACAAATTTAATTAAAATTTTCAAATTACAGTTGGTGATGGAGTGTACTATTAGGGAACTGTGTTATATAAAGTCACTCATTCTAAACTCCATGACCACCTGTCACTGGAGTACCTACCTGACTAGTTGTTGATTCTTCCAGTCAACAAAAAAAATCAAATTATTTTTTTATCACTAAAAACCCTCAAATTAAGTATCTAATTAAGTCAAAGATCAAAATGTATGGGGTGTTGGTGCATGTCCTCTCCTCGAG
>JZKD02S1754880.1:486268-564711 GCA_000966675.3 Picea glauca
ACCATAAGGGGACCACTTTGGAGTTCATCCATATTTACTTCTTATCAACCATGAAAAAACAATAATGAGTCATATTTACATCAAAAAATATTGGGTCCATTACCCAAACCTTTGTCCTACGGGGCTTTCTTCAAGGGTTGACATCAATGACAACCAACCTTAATGAACAAGTTACTCCCTTGTAAAACTAATCGTGTTAAAAATTTGGGTTGGATCTACTGATTTGAGTGGCTAAGTTTATATAATTGGAGTGCCCTATAGTTTTTTCAACAAGATGAATTCATTTAGGTATTCATCAATGCAATTTAAACAACAAAAAAATAACAATTTTATCCATATTTACATGACTAGATTTTAGCCAAACAACCCAAAAGAGAGAATGTTTAGCCAAGGCCATTACTTCCTTGTGAAAACTAATTGGATTAAAAAATGTGGATAGATACATGTAAAACAAATGGGGTTATCTATGCTTACCAACGTATGAACAACAATTGAGGCTTGAAGTCGATAACCGCAAGACTTCAATTTTCATGTATAATGATAATCGCGAATAGATTTTGATTGTTGAACTAGACACATATTTTTCATCTGTGATTGTAGCATAGAAGATATCGGTGTTGGACCAACTTCTTGGGAAAGGCGCGACCGCTAACTATCACAGAGTTTTGGACGCTTCGAGAACTAAATCATGAATGTCGTCAGATTGAATTTTGAATGAGCTCTGTTTTTGTTATTTTCTCGAGTAACCTTCTTGTGTCCGTGGGCAAGCTGATTCTGACTGCGAGGGGTGGATTTACCTAGGTTTTTCTTCTGGGTAGGAATTTGGAATCAATATCACCTTTACCTTTAAATAGTATAATAAATTGTATTTTTATAGGTGTACATTTATTGGAAATCTCAGATTTAATAGGATTTTAATCATAGATGTACATTTATCGGACATGTTTTCACATCTTCCTAATATTCTTAGTTGTCACACTAAAAGACATTAATTTTGACAACTAAAATAAAGGGTGTGATTTGAAACATTAACTTCCTTACATAACAAATAAAAAAAGATATGGGTTTCTTAGTTAATAAAAAAAGGTGATTAAAATGATTAACATAACAATGAAAACCAAAAAGGAATATTATATTAATATTTCTTCAAGTATAAAGTATGGATAATTATTTTATCCTAAGTTCTAAATATGGGGAAAAGTGGGCCAAAGTAGCTCCCAGCATGACAAGTGTAAAGTTGGGAACATGCACAGTTATTGTTGGGATGTAGTTCATTTTTCCATTCATTCCTTCCATCAGGGAGTCATTCAGTCAATCTGGCCATCATCATTCACACATTCATTGATCTATTCTCCGTACCTTCATGTCACTGTACCTGAACCTATATCCATAGCCATATGTGTTTGTGTACCTAGTTATCTTGGGAGATGGACTGAAGAAGCGGGTTGTCGGGCCCGTGGGATATTGAAGAGGTGGGTTTTCAGGCCCATGATCGATTCTCTCTGGGTGAGAGAATTGATGGGTAATTGATTTCCTAAAGGTGCTAAATTGTAGCTACATGGCTCTGAGACTTCCTGCCTAGCCTGTTGTTGAAGCCCGGAAAGGAGGTGGGCCAACCAAAGGACTGTTGAGCAGAGAAGAGGCACACTTCCTGGGGTGGAATAGGCATGTGGGGAATGAGGGACTATAGGTTGTTAGTTTGAGCTGGCACCTGTGACGGAGTCTTTCCTGTTGTCTATGAGCCATTAGCCTAGTTTGGAATCCCTTTACCCGGGCGAAGTTTAGTCCCAGCTCGGGAGTGACCCACTTTTGAGAGCGATAAGTACTGTGGTCTAAGGCTGGGAGGTTCGTGGAAGGTATGAACGCATTTGGTGATATTATTACCAAGATAAGTGTCAATTGTGTGATAAATTACATGCTGCATTATTATTTACGTGTGTATTTTTATGGGTTTATATTATCTGTGGTTTATAACTGTGTTTATATTTATGGGTATTGCCTCTATATGTTGCATGTATATGTTTATTTTTATTTCAGTATGAATCCGTGCATTTACAGAATGTATTTGTTTGTTCACATTTTATAAATAAATTTCTGCAAGATTTTTGTGTGCATATGTTTTAGTTGCATGCAGTTCGAAAAATTTATGTGGCATATCTCAGTTAGATGTTGGGTATGTTACAGTATGTTGAGCAGAGAACAAAAGCATTTTCTGGAGTAGCATGACCCAACATGGGTGGTCGGGGATGTTACAATATGCTATCAGAGCTTCAGTTTTCAACATTGAGTCTGGATGGGTCGAGCAAGTTGAGTTGAAGAGAAATTTCATAGAGTATTGATTTTGAAGTGACCAAATTTCGAGTTGTAGAGCATCCATGGAAAAAAGTAACAACAATTGTGTGGAATTGGGAAAAACCCCAATTTATGTTGTTAAATTCATGGGAAAATTGAGAAATTCAATCATGTGGTGAGATATTCTTGATTTAATATCTGTTCTAGAAAATTCAGACCTAGAATTGGTCAAATTTAAAGTTACAGTGAAGCCATGACAGTTGGAACGATATTAGTAATTAAAATTCTCAATTCGTGACTTGAGTTTGGGAAAAATTGGTTCCAGAAATGTCAAACCACAACGATTTGTTGTTGCAGAGGTTGAACTGGTGTTATTGGGGTGAAATTGAACAAATTTCATAGTTGCATAATGTTTATAGTAAGAATGGATGTAAAAGCCCCAATTTCTACAGCAGAATTCACGAGGAATTGATGTGTATAAAAATGAATGTGCGCAGGTGGGAGCACTAAAATTGGGTGTCGCACGGAAAAATATTGGCGTGCAAGCGTGTGCGCTAAAATTTGGTGTTGCGTGGAAAAATATTAGTGTGCTAGTGCGCGCGCTAAAATTTGGCGCCCCGCGAAAAAATATTGGTGTGCGGGTGCGCGCGCTAAAATTTGGTGTCACACGGAAAAATATTGATGTGCTGGTACGAGCACTAAATTTTGGCATCACGCAGAAAATTGTTGGTGTGCGGGTGCATGCGGAAATATGTTAGTGTGTGGGTACGCGCGCTAAATTTAGCATTGCACTGTGTGCATATGCATATTAAGGTGTGTGTGGTGTGCACATACATAATGATGGTGTGCATGGTGTGCACAGTATTAGCAAAATGCAGAGGAGTTTGGTTGGTGCGCGTGCAATATGGGTCTATGTGAAATGTGCGCGAAATATCAATGTGCGATACAAAAATTCCACGCAACAGGTGTTAGTACCAAAACCAAAACTATGCATGGTGGATATTGGCGCACGACACAAAAGTAGTGTGCATCAGTTATTGACGCGACATAGAAGTGATGCATGGTAGTTATAGATGTATTGAGAATGAATAATGTTGTGGTGTTATTGCGCATAATAAATATGGGTGTACAGGTTGACATTTGTGCACACAAAGTCATTTAGTGGGTGAACAACAACAGAAAACCAGTGATTATCTGTGACATTTTATATCATTTGAACGTCATCTTTTTGCAGCGCAATTTTGAGGCCCTTAACAGCGTTTTTAGCTACTAAAAAAACATAAGAACAGAGTGTACCAAGGTACACTCTGTTTTTGCAGATCAAATAAAAGAGCTTGGAGAGAGATTTCTAATGGTGTAAATTGTTTGTCAAATGGATCTTTTATGAGAAAGTTACAGCACAAACAGTGGAGGGTAAATTTTAAGACCCAACTAACTTCAAAGAGCCATAACTTTTTGCTCCGGAATCAAATTGAGGTGCAAGGGAAATCGATGGAAATATATTGAACCATAGAAGACATTTCCGTAGCTGAATTAAATTTCTGAGCATGTTAAAATTGTTTAATATGGAAAAGAAGGTACATGTAGCATCTCATACCAAAAACAAGAATTGGCCTAGAACTTCAGTAGGCTGTAACTAGCAACCCAAAACCCAAAAAAAGATGAAGCTTAGACAAAGTGTCTATAATATGTATATGAAGAAACCCAAATGAGATCTTATGAAAACTCAAGTGGAGTAGGTGAAAAAATACTTAATTACAACGAAGAGTTGTGCCAAGTTGAAGATTGAACATAAAAAGTAATTGGGAATTTTCAAATAACCATAACTTTCTGCTCAAGACTCATAATTGAGCATGGAAGCAGGCATTGGAAAGGTCTTGGACAATAGAATATATATATTCTCCCTAAAAATTGATCTGAGAATTCAATTTTTCAGGAAATAAGAAGAAATAATTCCGATATATTATTGAACCAGAATGGTTCATATTTTTCATGAAATTGTTGAGTTAGTTAACCTGACAAAGTTTTGTTGGCTACGCATTTTGCAGAGTTAACACCAAATAGATTAGATCAGGATTAGCACAGATTACAAAGGAATGGAATATGCACAGGGGACTTACATCTAGGAATATGAGATCATAGGTATGGATGTCCATTTGGGCATTAAAGGAACAAACTCCAATGGACATGGAGAAGGAAGGGATGAAAACATGAATATGGTAGATACCATTAAATATTTGCAGAGGGGTGTCCAAAGCCATAAAGATGATAATGAAAGGTTTATGAGAGACAAGGAGTAGCAAGAGGACTTCAACATGAAGTTAATGCAGAGCTTGAATAGAATAGAAAATAAATTGGATAAGGAGAGTGGCTCAAGCAAATCAGGAAGTCACAGGTCTCCTGATGAGAAAAAAGGAACCAAAAGTGTTAGCAGACATCACCGTCACTTCCCAAGGAATTCCAATAAGAGATCACACAACATCTCAAGTCCATCCCCTATCAGGAATCATAAGAGGTCTGGGGTGGATGAGTTGTGAGGAGAAATGAAAAAAATCAAACCTCCTGCATTTGATGGTGAGCGCAAGAAGGATGAAGATGCAGAGAGATGGTTGTTGGGCATGTGAAAGTATTTTCAATTGCATAATTATTCTTCTCATGTAGAAGGTATAATTGTCATCTTTAAACTCAAGGGAAAGGAATCCATGTGGTGGGATCAATTGTGCGGGTGTATCACATTAAAGAGAAAAGTGTCACATGGAGAGAATTCAAGAAGTATTTTGAGAAGAAATACTTGACTATGAGATACTATGACAAGAAAATGAAAGATTTATTTGAACTCAATGTTGGGAGTATGACCATAGATGAATATGAAAGAAGGTTTTTAGAACTATTGAAGTATGTCTCTTTCATCAAGGATGAGACATTTAAGATTCATAGGTATTTGAGTGGATTGCCTTCATTAATTAGTGAAAAAATATAGTATGATGATCCCAAGACATTGGAGGAGACCATAAGTCAAGCTAAATCCATATATGATCAACAAAAAGCAAGGCCAACTTTCCAAAAATCTTTGGAAAACAAAAATAAGTTCAAGATGGATCAAAGGAAGAAGGGGACTAAGCCTTCTTTCTTCAGAAATAATCCTCAGGTACAACCAGCTTCTAGAGAACCCAGAACAATTGAAATAGGGGGTCAAAGGTCAAGGAAGCCACCTATTCAATGTTGGGGTTGTAAAGGAGATCATATGTTTAGAGATTATTCTCACAGAGGTGAAAAAGTGAGGATTGTTCACAATGTACAACAAGCTGAAATAGTGGAGGACATGGGAAGAAATGTATGAAGGATCTATGCATCCCTGGAAAACAAGAAATAATATTATGACTCACATATGATTGAAGTGGAAGGTATGATCAACAACCAAACCATTGTTATTTTAATTGATTCAAGAGATGGTCATAGTTATACAGATCATAATATGGTGGAAAGTTTGCATTTGCCAAGAAGCAAGCATGGAAAATCTTGGTTGGTGCAGCTGGCTATTGGAGCCAAAGGAAAAGTTAATGAGATGGTTAATTCGTGTCTTATGGACATGAATGGACTGAACACAAGGGCATATTTGAAGATCTTTCCCTTAGGTTCCTATGACTGTCTAATTGGGATGGATTGGTTGGACCAGCATCGTGCTATCCTAGACTATCGTAACAAGTCATTTACTTGGATGGATGAGGAAGGGAGCCTAAGGAAAGTGCAGGGAATTCCCAAGGCAGTAACCATCAGAGAAATTTCATCATTACAGCTGAAGAAATGTTACAGAAAAGGGTATCAAATATTTGGAGCTCATATGGAAGAGACACCTAAAGATAAGGTGTCAAATTTGGAAGCTCATGTAGTCCTGGAAGACTTTGAAGATGGGTTTAAGGAGGTGTCAGGACTACCCCCAAAGAGAGACATTGATTTCTCTATAAATTTAATGCCTGAAGCAGCTCTAGTGTCAAAGACTCCTTACAAAATGAATACACCAGAGTTGAAGGAGCTACAAATGCAGCTTGAAGAACTTTTGAAGGTGTATATACGCCCAAGTGTATCACCTTGGGGAGCCCCTGTCCTGTTCGTGAAGACGAAAGATGGGACATTAATATTGTGAATTGATTTTAGACAGTTGAATAAAGTGACTGTAAAGGACAATTATCCTCTGCTAAGGATTGATGATATTTTTGATCGATTGAAGGATGCAAATATATTTTCAAAGATATATTTCAGGTCAAGACACCATCAGGTAAGAATTAAAGAGGAACATATCAGCAACACCACCTTCAGGAAAAGGTATGGTCATTATGAGTTCACAGTGGTGCCATTTGGGTTGTCAAATGCACTAGTTGTTTTCATGTGCTTAATGAATGGTGTTTTCCAAGAATATTTAGACAAGTTTGTCATTGTCTTTTTGGATGACATCCTTGTATATTCCAAGTCAGAAGAAGAGCATGAGCATCATTTGAGATTGGTGTTGCAAGTAAAGGGAGCATCAATTGTATGCCAAATTGAGCAAGTGCTCATTTTATCAGAAGCAAATTCATTATTTGGGACACATCATTTTAGAAGATGGGTTAGCAGTGGATCTTGATAAGATAGAAGCCATTAGAGAATGGTCAATTTCAAATAATGTGACAGAGGTCAAATCATTCATGGGCCTTGCAGGCTACTATAGGATATTTATTGAAAGATTCTCAAAGATTGCACACCCAATCACTTCCTTACAAAAGAAGGGTGTGAATTTTCAGTGGACATTGGATTATGAAAAAAGTATCCAACACTTGAAAAAATTATTAACAAGTGATCCAACACTAAAGATTGCAGACCCAAATGAAGACTTCATTGTATGCATAGATGCATGTAAAGAAGGACTTGGTGGAGTCCTCAATCAAAATGGGTTTGTTGTATGTTATGGATCAAGGAAGTTGAAGGAGCATGAAAGACACTATGCCACTCGTGATTTGGAGTTGGAAGCCATAGTGCATGCCTTGAGGAAATGAAGGCACTACCTCATGGGGAAAAGGTTTGAGATAAGAACGGACCATAATGGTCTGAAATATTTATTTGATCAGCCAACTCTAAATGCTAGGAAAAGCAGATAGCTAGAATTTCTAAGTGAATATGACTTTGATATAAAGCATATCAAGGGGAAAGAGAACAAAGTGGTTAATGCACTTAGAAGAAGAGTGCATGAATTACATGCTACATCTATTAGCATGTACCAATCAAATTTGAAAGATAGAATTTTAGAGGCTAAAAAATTAGATTTGCAATACAAGGAATTAGTGGCAAAATTAYAGCAAGATAATTTACAACAGAAAATTGAAGAATATAAGCTAGATAATGATTAAATTCTCATGTACAAGGGCAAAATTTATGTACCAAATTCCCATGAATTGAAAAATATGATATTRAAATAAATGCATAATGTACCTTATGTTAGGCACCTAGGTTATCGGAAAACTATTGTAGCTGTCAAGAGCCAATATTATTGGTGAGGCATGAAGAAAGAAGTCATTGATTTTATTKCCAAATTCTTGGAATTTTAAAAGGTAAAGGCTGAGCATAGACACCCAGCTAGTTTTCTACAACCATTACCCATTCTTGAGTGGAAATGGGAAGTTGTAACAATGAATTTCATCACCAAACTTCCCAAAACAAACAAGCAACATGATTCTATCATGGTAGTGGTGGATAAGCTTACTAAAGCTACCCATTTTATTCCAGTTAAGCTCACTCACAAGGAAGCCAACATTGTTGATGTTTATATGAGAGAAATTGCTCGATTGCATGGCATACCCAAGACAATTGTATTTGACAGAGATCCAAAATTTACCTCAATTTTTTGGAAGGGTTTATTTAAGGGATTTGGAACAAATTTGAATTTTAGTACAGCTTATCATCCAAAATGAGATGGACAAACATAGAGGGTGAATCAAGTGATTGAGGATATGTTGAGGATGTATGTGATGGATAAACCATCAAAATGGGAAGACTACCTACACTTAGTAGACTTTGCTTATAACAATGGGTACCAAACATCTCTAAAGATTATCCCATTTGAAGCACTTTATGGAAGAAAGTACAATACACCAGTAAGATGGGATAACCCAACAGATAGAGCAGTGGTTGGGCTAGATTTACTCAGGGAAATGGAGGAGAAAATGTTGAAAACAAAACAAAATTTAAAGGTTGCTCAAGATAGGCAGAAAAACTATGTCATAAGGGAAGAACTCACAGGGAATTTAAATTTGGGGACCATGTATTCTTGAAAGTGAAGGCCAACAGAAGTTCCCTAAAGTTGGGAAATTGTTCAAAGTTGGCAGCTCGATATTGCGGGTCGTTTGAAATCCTAGAGAGGATTGGTCCAGTGGTTTATATGTTTCCATTGCCTGCATCTATGTATGTTCATAATGTATTCAATGTATCATTGCTAAAGAAATATATGCATGATGCTAATAATGTTATTGATTGGAATGTGATTTAGGTGGACACAGAAGGTGTTTTTCAAGTGCATTTGGTACGCATTTTGGACCGGAAAATCAAATAGCTCTAGAATCGAGCCATAGGGATTGTAAAGGTCCAATGGACCTAGTATGGTCTTGAGGGCGCTACTTGGGAGCATGAGGATGCAATGCAGGTAGAATACCCACATCTTTTTTAGGATTTTTGAAATTTTGTTGTATATGTGTACATGATGCACTAATGACAATGCATAAATAAGGGGAGGGGATTGTAATATCCCTAGGTCGAACCCCATTGTAGATGTAAATACAAATGTGCATAATCTTGTGAGTTGTTTGACATCATTTTTGTATCCACCTTCCATGGTGTAGTGAACGCATGTACTATGCAGTAAAATGATAAAGTGTACACATTCTAGGAAACCATGCGTAGCAACTTAAGTGCGCATGATTTTGAGGCTAGGGAGCCTTTTTGTATATGTTGTGATTTATAGGCTGGTGAGCCAGTTTTATAATGATTAAGTCGGAGAGCCTAGATGTTAAAGGCAAGTGAGCCTATTTTTGTATATATGTCTCATCATTAATATAAAACACATCATTGCGCACAGACTGACCACGATAAAAGAGTATGGAGGACTAAACTCCACTAGTTAGGGAAATGGGAGGGTAAAAGTTAAGGAAAAGGGGCTAAGCTAGGGAGCTTAAGCAAAAAAGGAATATTATATTAATATTTCTTAAAGTATAAAGTATGATTATATCCTAAGTTCTAAATATGGGGATAAGTGGGCCAAAGTAGTTGCCGACATGACAAGTGTCAAGTTGGGAACATGCATACTTATTGTTGGGACTTAGTTCATTTTTCCATTCAATCATTCCATCATGGAGTCATTCATTCAATATGGCCATCATCATTCACACACTCATTGAGCTATGTTTTGTACCTTCATGTCACTATACCTCAACTTGTATCCATAGCCATACATGTTTGTGTACCTGGTTAGCTTGGGAGCTAGACTAAAGAAGCGGGTTGTCAGGCGCGTGGGATATTGAAGAGGCGGGTTGTCGAGCCCATGAGAAATTATCTCTAGGTGAGAGAATTGTTGGGGAATTGATTTCCTGAAGGTGCTAAACTATGGCTTCAAGGCTCTAGACTTCCTGTTTGTCCTGTTGTTGACGCCTGGAAAGGAAGTGGGGCAGCTGAAGGACTATTGAGCAGAGAAGGGGAAGACTTCCTCGGGTGGGACTGGCACGTGGGGAATGAGGGACTGTAGGTTGTTAGTTTGAGTTGACACCTGTGATAGAGTCTTTCCTGTTGTCTATAAGTCATTATCCTAGTTAAGAATCTCTTTACCCGGGTAGAGTTTAGTCCCAACTTGGGGGTGACCCACTGTTGAGAGTGATGACCAGTGTGGTCTAAGGCTGAGAGGTTTGTGGAAGGTTTGCATGCAGTTGGTGATATTCTTACCAAGATAAGTGTCAATTGTGCGATAAATTACATGTTGCATTATTATTTAAGTGTGTATTTTTATGGGTTTATCTTATGTGTGGCTTATAACCGTGTTTATATTTATGGGTATTGCTTGTATATGTTGCATGAATATGTTTATTGTTATTTCAGTTTGAATCATTTGTTTGTTTACGTTTATAAACAAATTTCCGCAAGGGTTCTGTATGCGTATGTTTTAATTGCATGCAGTTCGAAAAATTTATGTGGCATAGCTCAGTTGGATGTTCGGTATGTTACAGTATGTTGAACAGAGAACAAAATCGTTTTCTATAGTAGCATGGCCCGACATGAGTGGTCGGGGATGTTACAATAAGATAAGTGTCAATTGTGTGATAAAGGGGATGTTACAATAAGATAAGTGTCAATTGTGTGATAAATTTACATGCATATTTATGGGTATTTCATGTATATGCTCTGTGCATTTACATAATGTATTTGTTGTTTACGTTTTATAGATAAAGTTCTGCGAGAGTCATGTGTGTATATATTTTAATTGCATGCACTTCGAAAAATTTATGTGACATAGCTTAGTTGGATGATAACCCGACATGGGTGGTTGAGGATGGTACAATATGATATCAAGCTTCAGTTAAGATGTTTAAATTAAGATGTTTTAATAAATTTACATTTTTTTTTAATCATAATTTAGTTTTTTAAGTCAAATACCTCTAGCGCTTAAGCTGATGGGTGAAAATCACTTTATGAATGGTTAATTTACTTTATTTTGAATTTAATTCAATTAGCAAAAGTATTTTACAAGTTTTCACAAAAGAAATGTACAGCAGTTTCAATAGATACAAGGTTTTGATTCAAGTAGTCACAGTTTGACGTATTCTAAATTCGGATCCTAAGTACCATACTACAAACCCTAACGACCCTGGCTATATTAGAGTGTTAGGAATTCAGCTACATAATCTGTATTAAATGATAATTTTTTATTTTTTAAATTGTATTTTTGAGTGTAAAAATAGATTAATATGTACTAAATGATAATTTTTTATTTTTTAAATTGTATTTTTGAGTGTAGCAATGGATTCAGCATGGAAATACTAAAAATATATAAAACTAGCACAGCGGCTAACTCGCCGCTGATAACGCCTAAAGGTATCAGCTGAAAAGGCCTGTCTCCAATATAAACCCAATATAAAAAAAACCTTTGGTAATTTGCTTTTGGTAATTACATATCCTTACAGTAATTTTTTAATGTGATTAGGTAAATGTTAAAAAGTAAACATGTTAACGGATGCCTTGATAAATGAAAGAAAGTTATGAACAATAAATCTCACCCGTTGATTTTGGAGGACTACTAAGAATATGCTAGCATCTTCAATGCATAACCAGATTAAGGTTTAAGATTAAATAAGATTAAAAGATCATTAATTGTGCACATCGAAGTAATTAACTATTCAAATTTGCAAATCCAGCAATTTCTCATCAAACTTTGATCAAATATTTCCAAAAAATATTAAAAAAACAAAACTTAGAATGTTTAAATTACCTCTATCCTTTTAAAAAAAATAAAAAAATTCTGACAACTAATTTAATCGTCAATTTCCATCCCTATCTCAATTTGTTAGAAAGCTTTCACCTCATGCGAAACTTTTAGTTAAAATCATTAATCTTTTATCATCCTCTAAATATTGTATGGTTGATAGGGTTCGGGGTGACCAGCTGATGTGTCGTTGAAAAATCAATAAAATCCAACGCTTTGCAACTGTTTAACCACGATGTAAGAAGAATAACTCATATAAGGAAGACTCTGTTGTATGTACTCGTGTGTTTTAATTACAGCATTTCTTTGCAGAGATGGCCGCCTCCTCCAAAGTTTCTCTGAATAAGCGAGGGAATGATGAGTCTTCGAATGGCGGATTGGCTTTGCCCGATGCAAAAAGAACCAATCGTGAAAGGTTGGCGCACGATCGTAATATCATGGCTTTACTTGAGAAAATCGATAATATGGATACTATTAACGGTAATCGAGAAGAAGCCCATACTCCGATTCAGGTCGAGGACGAGAGGCTGAACGGAGTTATGAAATCTGTGGAACATGAAGTCGGGTTGAAGGGACACGAGTATGATGTTGAGTCTGTTGATGTTGATGAGAAGGGCAGTGCTGAGATGGGTTCAATTAAACAAATAACAGACTGGGATCCTGAAGCGACCTCGGTTTCTGATACGGGAGAGATGCATTCAGAAGGATATTTGACGTATTACGACGGGGTTCATGCAAAGCTCGGTTTCTTCGTGGACCATAGTGCTGTCGAGCTTGGAATCATCATGAACCTTATCGATGGAGATTCAATGACCAATATGTATTCGGATGCCATGTATGATTATACTGAGACTACGGCGGTTTTCTCTGGGTCTCTGTGGGAGGATGATATTTGGCAGTTAAATGGACATCCAGTCTTTGAAAATAATTTTCATTAATCAACGCGGCAATAAGAATTTGGTATTCATGGAGCCGAGTTTCATGATGTTTGGAACGATTACTTACAAATCCAACGTGTGAGCACCATTATCGAGGAAGGCGTGTAAAGTGCATATTGTGAAAATTTGCATCCTTTTGTACGAAGAAAAAAACATAGTCACAGCTGAGAATGTAGCTTTATTTCCAAGTTATTTTCGCGGAACTATTGTAACTGTGAACGCGGCGACGTTCTCGAACTTTTGTACAATTTCTTTTAAAATGTTATGAAATGTTTAATCATTTGCTATATTTTTATTTTCTTTTTCACTACATTCATTCAGTTTTTAATTGAAATTTATCATCAAAATTGATTAAAATTCTAGATTTTTAATGGCACAAATAAATTTAAAAGTAAAAATAAATCTCAATTTTTTCTAAAGAAAAAGAAATTTAATCAAATTTCCATAACTTAAGATTTTTAATGGTACAAATAAATTTAACATTAAAAATAAATCTCAATTTCTTCTAAAGAAAACGAAATTTAATCAATTTTTCATAACTTATTTAATCTTTCTTGTCATTTTTTTTCCTCACCCAAGAAAACAGTGTTCTTGATATTCAATTGAATCAAATTTAGCTTTTTGTTATATATAGGCTGCCATTACAACAATACTATTGTTACATATAGGCTAGAAGCCATTACAACAATATTGTTAGAATATGTAATTCATACTTGTTGTTTGATTGGGTTAATGACCTGTTGAGCAGGTAGTTATAGCTAGATGACCCGAGAGAATAGGTCAAGGAGGTTGTTAGATAGTTGGTTGTGAGAAAGATTCTCTCCAACCAAGTCTCCTAGTTTGGTGTGTGGTTGAGATATTTGCTCAACCTCTATTGCTATTATTAGAATAAGTTAGATTTGATAAARCTCTATATAATGAGCCGTATAAGATAATTCARTATTCTAATAGAGATAAGTAATCATGTCTATCTCATTTGTTAATTTGGTATCAAAGCCTTAAAGCTGGGTGTGACTCCCTCACAAGCTGGGTGTGACTCCCTCACGGGAGTGCCCAGGATAATGTGAAGAGTAGAGGAATAATCTGATTTCTGATTGAAGATTTTTTGAGCTATTGTGTGTATTGATTTGTTGATTAAGGGACAGATTGCAACATCAAATCGTTGCTACTGTTTCTTGAGTTGCTGCCAGGAAGTAGTGTTGTTGTTACTGAGAAGGTTGTGTATCTATTGATTCCATCACTCGACGTTGTGAACTGCCAGCGTTAGAAGAGGGTGTCATTTGAAGAGAGGGTCTGGTACCCTAAGCACAGAGAAGAGGCGCCTTCATGAAGAAATTTTTGTGTGGTCGTTGTATGAAATATGCCTATGTGTAGAGGAAGTCGTTGTTAGGTATTGCGTATTGCTGCTTTTGTTGAAGAGAAGTCACATGTTGCCAATTGAAAGGAGTTGTCGTGATCCTGAAGCGACCATAATTTTTTTTATAGAATCTTGTGGAGTTGTTGCTTGGAGGAGCTGTATCCACTCTGGGACGATAGCTTCATAGGCCTGCTTGATTTCCGAGAGAGAAAAGTGGTTTTGGATGCCGTTTCTATGGAGACCTGCGTAGAGGATACCAACTGCCTCATATAGTAACTACCCTGGAACCACAAATTAATTTGGTGAACCCGATGTGAACTAAGATGTGAGATCTGGTGAAATAATTTTGGGAGAGAAGTGTTAGTCCCTGCGCGCGATGAGTGAGGAGCCCAGATCGCTGGAGAGAGGCATCCTGAGTCCAGAGGCGAGAGAAGCGGTGCCAGTGGTTGTGGAGTTGATGGTGGAATCATGGTAGCTGTGACTGTTGTTGAGAAGTTGATCAAGATGGAAGTCTTGGAGGCGATATCGTTGTTGCGTTAAGGAGAAGAGCCGAGAGCCAGTGTGAGAGCCCATGTGAAAGCATGAGACCCCTCCTTGGCTTGATAATCAGCAATCAAGCTATCCAGTATTCGCACTTGTGTTTATATATTCATTGTACCTTTTGATTAAATTGCAATTTGGTATCATTGTATCGTTGTTTCTCTCACGCTGATCATCAAGAACATTGGATAGCAGTCTTATCGTCGATTGTTTTCTCTTGTGCGGATGCAAAAGAGCGAAGGAATGTCAAGAGGAAACGCCCCTCGGCTTGGACGGGTCGTGCGTTCGATATTGGGAATCATGGCGGCCACCATGGAGTGGGCCCCAGCGGCGACGGGAGCAAAGGCAACGACGACGGTTACCTTGATGATGGAGGAGGCTCCGCTTAAATTTTGCGGTCCTACTACTCCTTCATTTTCTCCATGGATTTGGGCATTTCACAGAGCGAGCATCCATCCTGACTCTACATGACTGTATGAAAGACATCGATCTGAAGTTGTGATGTGTATTCTTTTGGCTATTTTCTTTTTTGAAAAATCAGTTTTCCAGTCTTGGAACTTGAATTTGGGGAAGTTTTTGAACTTGTAGTGATCCTCTGGCACGCTAGATCTATCAAACTACAGATTTATTAAGCTAGGATCCATCCAATCCTGGAAATTTAAAGAGTAAATAATGTATGAAGCTGGGATCTGTCAAACCCCATATTTATCAAGCGAGGTTGAAGGGCGTGTGACAAATCGTTTTCCATGATATTACAAAGGACTCATTTTTTGAGTTTTGGAGAGGAGTTGCAATTGTTGAGTAAAGGAGTCGTAAAGCGAGAGGCTACTATTGTTGTTGTTTGCGCCATTACATGGAGGTGTTATAGAGAAATGAAGTGAGGTGTATGTCCTCATTCCGTCGGACTCACACATCCTCCAAATTAAGTCACAAAAGTGAGAAAGTGAAATTGAGTTGTGCTTATATTTCTTGTTTAAAGGTGTGATAATAGTTATTCAAGTTGTGTGAAGTGGTTGTGTGTCTTGTTCAAGAATGATGATGAGATATAAATGGACATATGTATTGGGCTTGTAATATTGGGCATATGATTGGTGAGAGTATTGTTGATATTTTGTGTACCTGATTGAATTGTTGTAGGGGGTGCATGATCGGTTGTACCCCACACCCCAGGTTATGGTCCAAGTTGTAATGCTTAGCCATAGGCAAGCTAATTTCCCCAGGTTTGTTGTAAGCCCTATTAGTAAAGCATAAACAGGCATACGTGTTGTAGCGCAGAAGTGCATGTGATCACATGATGTGATACTCTCTCATAGACAGAGAGGTTGTTGTATCAAGTTGTGGAGTTAACCACTGTGAGAGGTACGGGGGTGACAGGTGTACCCATAGCCTAAACTTGATAATGAATCGAAGAAGTGAGAGACTTCGATTCATGGTGGGGATGTGAGATGGAAGAATCTCAAAGTGTGAGACCAAGTTGTGAGTCTTAGAGTATGAGGGACCAATTTATTTTTAAGGGAGAGCTTAACATTAATGAACTATGTAGTTGAAAACAATTCCTAGAGAACTAGCGGTTACAGCGACAGATGACCCATGTATTATGGTAGATGGATTGTGTTTTATATGGACATCAATAATTATATGCAGGTACAAGATGCAAGAGGAAGCAAAGAAAGTTCAAGGATGAAGCCCATAGTAAAGCAAGCTCAAATGAATGTGTTTAAAGGATTAAAGCCCAATAATAAAGAATGGACCAGAGACAACACTTAGAAATCACTATGACCAAGCACAAGCAAAAATAAATCAATCAACAAGTATTCATTAAGGGGGTGTGTTAGAATATGTAATTCATACTTGTTGTATGATTGGGTTAATGACCTGTTGAGCAGGTAGTTATAGCTAGATGACCTGAGAGAATAGGTCAAGGAGGTTGTCACATAGTTGGTTGTGGGAAAGATTCTCTCCAACCAAGTCTCCTAGTTTGGTGTGTGGTTGAGATATTTGCTCAACCTCTACTGCTATTATTAGAATAAGTTAGATTTGATAAAGCTCTATATAATGAGCCAATGTATTGTATAAGATAATTTAGTATTCTAATAGAGATGTAGAATCATGTCTATCTCATTTGTTAATTAATACTTATTCATGTCATTTTTAACTGAATTGAACTCTGATGGAGAAGATAACAATCATTCCTCACAATCATCTAAACTATACCAATTGATCTTTCTTGTCATTTAATATAATAATAAACCTTCATTATTTGTATAAAGACCAACTCAACAAAATTTATCATTACTTACCATAACAAACCCTCATCAAAATTTATCATTACTTACCATAACAAACCCTAATTCTTGTAGAACGCCCAAGGCAGCAAAGTTTTAGTTTGTTAGCAAAAGTGACATATTTTTGCTCATTGCAAAATTTGTTACACTTTTGAATGAGGCCATTCAAAGTCTTAACAAACTTCGCCTCTAGATGAACAAAGGCCGAACAAACTTTGTCTCAAACACAAAATCTATGTCAATTAAGACTCCCCAAATGAACACAAATCTATATAGCTCTTAAGACTCCCCACAAAATTTGTTTAGATATTAAAACTCCTCAAATGAACACAAATTTGTATAGCTCTAAAGACTCCCAAGTCACATATCGTAATGAAAGATCTATATTAGATACCTTTTATCATAATCGAAATCTGTTTATCTATTTTAAGTACCTTTTACCTGAGATTTTTTAGAATAAATTTCTATCATCTAATTTAATAATGAAGAGAGATTTTAGAGTGTAGAGGTTGATAAATGATAGTATAAATTTTCCCATCAAAACTATAATTTTAAATTTTCTGATTAATTTCTATATAAATAAATCGTAATCACAATACAAATTTGATATTTCACAAAATTTTAATCATAACAGGTTAAATTCGACATGACAACAGTTTCGTACCAAGGTGGGGCTTACACTTACTTTGAAACCTCATTCACATCGGAGATAAAATTGTTGTAGTTTGACCATTTCAATTCACAATTAAAACAAGGGTTGTGTGGCAGCATAGTCCCTATTACAAGGTTAATTGTGGAAAATGGGGTCGAATTGTAAATGATGGAAGTGTTCAGTGCAAAATGTATATCATGGAAATGTTGTATGCAATATGTATATCACGGAACATGGGGCATAAAATTTTGCTAGCGCTAAGGCGCGACCCCACGGAAAGATAATTGGTTAAGTGTTGAAAGGAACAACGGAACTATAGGTGATGCAAGTTTTGGGTGCAAGAACTATAATAGTGCGTCGAAATGTAAATGATAGAAGTGTTTGGTGAAAAATGTATATCACGGAACATGGGGCACAAAATTTCATTAGCCCTAAGGCGCGACCCCGAAGAGAGATAATTGGCTAAGTGTTGAAAGGAATTGCGGTCGGTTAGGCTCATGATGTGACGATATAGCACCGATCGACGAGTTCGAAAAAAGTCAGGTTCAAGTTTAAATATATTTATTAAAATTGTATTTATATTAATGTATCGTAATAGATAATTTGTGGTCCAAATGTAGACCGTGTTCCAATATGTGGAGGAATTCTAGACCATGAAATTTTTTGGTGCAAGCTATATACAGCGGAACTGTAGATGACACAATTTTTGGGTGTAAGATCTATAATAGCGCCAACCCAGGGGTTGAGCGAACCATTGAGTTGTCACGAGTAGAAGCAGAATATATATACAATTTGACAGGCGGGGCCTTATGTCTCCTCTGGATCTCTTGTGATTATTGTTTTTCCTCTCTACTATATTTCTCGTTACTTAGTCGTCTTTCCGAAAATGTAACAATGGGTGCGTTGGCGGTAGGACCCGGTTCACATTTGCACTTGTTCTTTTATATCGTGACTATGACTGACCGCTAACATCCACTTTGAATGATGGAAGTGTTGGGTGAAAAATGTATATCATGGAAATGTTGTGTGCAACATGTATATCACAGAACATGGAGCATAAAATTTCGTTAGCACTAAGGCACGACCCCGCGGAGTGATAATTGGCTAAGTGTTGAAACGAACCGCGATCGGTCGGGCTCATGGTGTGACGATATAGGACCACTAATTTAAATTGTATTTATATTAATGTATTGTAATAGATAATTTGTGGTCTAAATGTAGACCATGTTCCGATATGTGGAGGAAATGTAGAGCATGAAATTTTTTGGTGCAGGATGTATACAATGGAACTGTAATGACGCAAGTTTTGGGTGCAACTGTAAATGACGGAAGTGTTTGGTGCAAAATGTATATCAGGGAAGTGTTGTGTGCAACATGTATTAAGTATATTTATTAAAATTGTATTTATATTAATGTATCATAATAGATAATTTGTCGTTCAAATGTAGACAATGTTCCAATATGTGGATGAATTGCAGAGCACGAAAGTTTTTGGTGCAAGATGTGTATAGCAGAACTGTAAATCACACAAGTTTTGGGTGCAAGGTCTATAATAGCGCCAACACGGGGGTCGGTCAAGCTCTCACAAATCGTTGTTGAATAAGTTTTTTTTTGTTGTTAAGAAGTGTTGTGTGCAACATGTATATCACGGAACATGGGGAATAAAATTTCATTAGCCCTAAGGCACTACCCCATGGAGAGATAATTGTCTAAGTGTTGAAAGGAACTGCGGTCGGTCGAGCTCATAATGTGACGATATAGCACCGATCCACAAGTTCGAAAAAAGTCAGGTTCAATTTTAAATGTATTTATTAAAATTGTATTTATATTAATGTATCGTAATAGATAATTTGTGGTCCAAATGCAGACCATGTTCCAATATGTGGAGGAATTACAGACCACGAAATTTTTTGGTGCAAGCTATATACAGCGGAACTGTAGATGACACAATTTTTGGGTGCAAGATCTATAATAGCGCCAACCCGAGGGTCGAGTGAACCGCTGAGTTGTCATAAGTAGAAGAAGAATATATATACAATTTGACAGTCGAGGCCTTACATCTCCTCTGGAGCCCTTGTGATTACAGTTTTTCCTCTCTACTATATTTCTCATTACTTAGTCATTTTTTCGAAAATGTCCCAATGGGTGCATCAGTGGATGGACCGGTTCACATTTTCACTTCTTCTTTTATATCATGACTCCGAACGACCGCTAACATCCACTTTGAATGAAGGAAGTGCTTGGTGCAAAATGTATATCTCATAAATGTTGTGTGCAACATGTATATCATGGAACATGGAGCATAAAATTCCATTAGCACTAATGCGCAACCCCGCAGAGAGATAATTGGCTAAGTGTTGAAACAAACTGCAGTCGGTCGGGCTCATGATGTGATGATATAGGACCATTAATTTAAATTGTATTTATATTAATGTATTGTAATAGATAATTTGTGGTCAAAATGTAGACCATGCTTTGATATGTGGAGGAAATGTAGAGCACGAAAGTTTTTGGTGCAGGATGTATACAACAGAATTGTAGATGACGCAAGTTTTGGGTGCAAATGTAAATGATGGAAGTGTTTGGTTCAAAATATATATCAAGGAAGTGTTGTGTCCAACATGTATTAAGTATATTTATTAAAATTGCATTTATATTAATGTATCATAATAGATAATTTGTGTTTCAAATGTACACCATGTTCCAATATGTGGACGAATTGTAGACCACGAAAGTTTTTGGTGCAAGATGTAAACAACAAAACTGTAAATCACGCAAGTTTTGGGTGCAAGATCTATAATAATGACAACATGAGGGTCGTTCAGGTTCTCGTAAATTGATTTTGAATAAGTTTTTGTTGGTTGTTAATGGAAATAAGAGAACCATTGAGTTGTCATGAGTAGAAGCATAATATATATACAATTTGATAGACAAGGCAGTACGTCTCCTCGAGAGCCCTTGTCACCCTATTTTGAAGCCTGTGCGATCATTTTTCCTCTACTATCTTTCTCGTTACTTAGTCATTTTTCCGAAAATATCCCAATGGGTGCTTTGGCGGATAGACTGGTTCACATTTAAACTTGTGTTTTTATATCGTGACTCCGACCGACCACTAACCATTCAATGCCTAGCCACTTTTTAGATCGCGAATCTCTGGATAGGCGGGCTTTATAACCGAGGTCGAATTGTATATGACACAAGTGTTTGGTGAAAAATGTATATCACAGAAGTGTGGTGTGCAACATGTATATTAGGGAATAGGGGGCATAAGAAATCGATAGCGTCAAGTTGCGACGAATTGTAGAGTACAAAATTTCAAGTTCAAGTCTAAGTATATTTATTAAAAATTGTATTTATATTAATGTATTGTAATAGATCATTTGTGGTCCAAATGTAGACCATGTTCCAATATGTGGAGGAATTGTAGATGGCTCTCGTAAATCGTTGTTGAATAATTTTTTTTTGGTTGTTAATGGAAATAAGTGAACCACTGAGTTCTCACGAGTAGAAGCAGAATATATATACAATTTGACAAGAGGGGCATTACGTCTCCTCGGGAGCCATTGTCACCCTATTTTGAAGCCTGTACGACTTTTTTTCCTCTATTATTTTTCTCGTAACTTAGTCGTTTTTCCGAAAATGTCCCAATGGACGCTTTGGCGGACAGACCGGTTCACATTTGCACTTGTTCTTTTATATGGTTACTCCGACCAACCGCTAACCATTTGATGCCTAGCCACTTTTCAGATCACGGATTTTCGGATGGGCGGGCTTTATAACCGAGGTCGAATTGTATATGTCGCAAGTGTTTAGTGAAAAATGTATATCACAGAAGTGTGGTGTGCAACATGTATACCATAGAACATGGGGCATAAGAAATCGATAGCGTCAAGTCGCGATGAATTGTACAATATGGAAGTTTGGGTTCAAGTTTAAGTATATTTATTAAAAACTGTATTTATATTAATGTATGGTAATAGATAATTTGTGGTCCAAATGTAGACCATGTTCCAATATGTGGAGGAATTGCAGACCACAGAAGTTTTGGGTGCAAGATGTATACATCAGAATTGTATATGATGCACGTTTTGGGTGCAAGATCTATAGTAGCTCCAACTCGGGGGTCGATGTTGAATACATTTTTTTGGTTGTTCATGGCAATAGGCAAACCACTGAGTTGTCACGAGTAGAGGAAGAATATATATACAATTTTATGGGCGGGGCCTTACATCTTCTGTGGACCCCTTGTCAAGACCATTTTTCCTTTCTACTATCTTTCTCGTTACTTGGCTGTTTTTTCTAAAAATGTCACAATGGGCGCGTTGGCGGATGGACCGGTTCACATTTGCGCTTGTGCCTTTAAATCATGACTCCGACCGATCGCTAACATCCACTTTGAATGAAGGAAGTGTTCGGTGCAAAATTTATATCACGAAAAATTTGTGTGCAACATGTATATAACGGAATATGGGGCATACAATTTCATTAGCGCTAAGGCGCGAGCCCGCGAAAAGATAATTGGCAAAGTGTTGAAAGGAACTGTGGTCAGTTGGGCTCATGATGTGACGATATAGGACCATTAATTTAAATTGTAATTATATCAATGTATTGCAACAGATATTTTGTGGTCCAAATGTAGACCATGTTCCAATATGTGGAGGAATTGTAGACCACGGAATTTTTTGGTGCAAAATGTATACAGCGAAACTGTAGATGACACAAGTTTTGGGTGCAAGATCTATAATAGCACGTCGAATTGTAAATTACGGAAGTGTTTGGTGCAAAATATATATCAGGGAAGTGTTTTATGCAACATGTATATCACAGAACATGGGGCATAAAATTTCGTTAGCACTAACGCGCGACCCCGTGGAGAGATAATTGGCTAAGTGTTGAAAGGAACTGCAGTCGGTCAGGCTCATGATGTGATGATATAGGACCAATCGACAAGTTCAGAAAAAGTCAGGTTCAAGTTCAAATTTATTTATTAAAATTGTATCTATATTAATGTATTGTAATAGACAATTTGTGGTCCAAATGTAGACCATGTTGCAATATGTGGAGGAACTGCAGAAAATGAAAGTTTTGCGTTCAAGATGTATAGAGTGGAATTGTAGATGATATAATTTTTGGGTGCAAGATTTATACTAGCACCAACCCGGGGAAGGTCAGGCTCCCATAAATCACTGTTGAATACGTTTTTTTGGTTGTTAATGGCAATAAGCAAACTACTGAGTTGTCAAGATTAGAAGAAGAATATATATACAATTTGACAGGCAGGGTCTTACATCTCCTCGGGAGGCCCTATCATGACTATTTTTTCTCTCTACTATCTTTCTCGTTACTTAGTCGTTTTCCTGAAAAATGTCCCAATGGGTGCATTGGCGCATGAACCGATTCATATTTGTGCTTTTTCTTTTATATCATGACTCCGACCGACTACTAACATCCACTTTGAATGATGGAAGTGTTTGTTGAAAAATGTATATCACGGAAATGTTATATGCAACATGTATATCATGGAACATGGGGCATAACATTTCATTAGCGCTAAGGCATGACCCCGTGGATAGATAATTGGCTAAGTGTTGAAAGGAACTGTGATCGATCGAGCTCATGATGTGACGATATAGGACCATTAAATTAAATTGTATTTATATTAATATATCATAATAGATAATTTGTGTCCCAAATGTAGACCATGTTCCAATATGTGGAGGAATTGTAGACCATGAAAGTTTTTGGTGCAAGATGTATACAACAGAACTGTAGATGATGCAAGTTTTGGGTGAAAGATGTATAATAGTGCGTCAAACTGTAAATGAAAAAAGTGTTGGGTGAAAAATGTATACGAAGGAAGTGAAGGGTGCAATATGTATATAACGAAACATGTGGGATAATAATGTGATAGCGCTAAGTTGGGATGGCGCGGTGAGATATTTGTCCAAGTGTTGAAAGGGGGGGTCGTCAGTCGGGTTCTTGATGTGAAGATATAAATGGAAATGAGGATTTGACAGTCCGCTAACCGATCAACCAGCGGACAATGCAGGAGTCCGAGAAAATCAGGTTCAATTTTAAATGGATTTTGTTTAGGTTTATTTAAAATCAGGAGCCCGAGAGATTCGGGGTCAAGTTTAAAGGGATTTTGTTTATGTTTATTTAAAATGTATCCATATTAATGTATCTTACTAGATTATTTGTGGTCCAAATGTAAATCGTGTTCGAATTTGAAGTGTTTTGGGCTTGGAACGTACAAGGGACAAAGAAAAAAATACATGACTTTACATTTTGTATATCGAAGAATATTTTGAAATATACGAAGTTGCAATACATGCACAATATAGAACAAGAACATGTACAACAAAATGCTTTAATTTTAGGAAGAAATACAAATTCCAAATAACAACACCAAACATTGAATATCAGCATAGAACAACCCCAAATATTTATATTTAGCTAAACTAGGTCACAAAATACATTTGAGAATATTTCCCAAAACAAAAGTTGTCTTCGAATTTGCAAAAAAAAAACTATGGATGAGTACATATTCTGTGAAAGAAAAATGTGTTTGCCAGAATGACTTCGATTGCGACTGTTGCCAACTATGAAGCAAATATGTACAAGAATGAAGTTTGCAGGAAGAAGAAAGTCGGTGATGGAAAACAACAAAATATGTCAAGAAGAAAGAGAAAATTGTCAGAACTGGATTAAAGCTTTGTTAGAATAAGTGGATGAAGACAAAAGAATGTAATTGGTATCAAATTACTATGATGGTGTGCCATGGCTTGTCATTTTTTCATTGATGTCCTTTTATGGATTTCCTCGGCTTTGACCTTCATTGGTAATCTGGTCGATAACTTTTTTCAACCATTCTTTGATGTAGCTCCTCATGGGCGCCACGTTCATTTCATGCCGAATTTTTATATTGAAGTGTTCACTTTCCAAGTCCCTTAGATAAATATACAAGATGTGCAATGTTTCTTGAATACTTTTTTGTTTCTAATTGCATAACCGACTAGCCAAGTTTTCACATCATCTTCACCATATTCAAGAAATGACAATCTTTTATAGATATCAACTTGAAAATCAAATGCTTGTTTGGTTAAAAACAACAAGTTTAATATCAATTTAGGGTCCTGGACTTCATTGGTGTTGTCAGATAGATCTATCTCAGTTAGATTCTTGAATAGTTTGTCCCTCTTAGATATGGTTTGGCTACATTCTTGAATAATACCAATCAGGTTCTTTACCTTTTATTTCCAGCATGCATTTCACTAGTCTATTCGATCCAGGGAAGGGAGATCCTCTTGTATTCTTATGGATTCCGTCATACTGGTAACTTCAAAACCAAATGGTAAAAATGCATCGAGGTAAAAACCTTTCTCGTTCTTGAGATCTACTTATAGATACTCATGAAAAGCATGCACTCTTGTTCGAAAAGATACCATATTCTTTGACATCTCCCAAGATTCTGTTATTAATTTAATTCTTTTGTTTATATTCTTTTCCATATAGTCTCAGGCCAATGTGAGAAGGCTTACTAATACTTTTAACTTTGGTGCAAGTGTGGTGGACCGGACCATTTCCAAGGAGTAGAAAACAGTTGAAGAGGCATTAGAGTTGCCTCCAATTGTTTGATTCACGTCTTTAACATGAGGTTCTTTATTCAAGGCCGCTAATACAATCATCTACAACATCTTCAGTTGCTCGGTGCATCTTGGATATCTAGGAAGGGCGCATGTTACGTAGGTTGAACTCTGAATGATATGTGCCTTTATTATTCTTTACATCTCTATTTTCAATAATCAATTTTTTTGATTCCCTTTCAAAAACAACGCTTTGAAATGCAAAAGTCTCTTCTTCGTGCAAAGTATCTATGCCTAGTATGTCCATCCAGGGACTGTGAGGAGCAGTGTTGTCTAAGTGATCGTTGTCATGGAACAATTTTTCAATGTCAATTTTTAGTTCCATATCTTCGAGGAAGACATCATAGATATCAACTTCTCCCCTCGGTCCCTCCTATTCTTTCACTATTGTTTTCCATTTTTTGCATGTGAGAATCTTGTGACAACTTTAAATTTTTCCCGAGGGAGGGTTATTATCTCCTCCTCTGCCTAAAGAACTGTGTGTGACTTGTAAGCCATTGGAATACTGCCACGAGATGTTGTGGTCTTGGCTATGGCAGTCGGGGGTTGGTCACTTTTTTCACCCAGGTCTTTTCGGTTCTACTTGTGTGAATCATTGGTACTAGTTCAGATTCCATTCAGGATAGTGTAAGTGAAAGAATTGTTGAAGTGGTTCATGACCATGAAATCTTGGACTTTCCAAGGCATAGACATGAATTGTCCTTTCCTTTTTGCAAGAAAAAACAACAACCAGTATATATACTCCCCTGTTATTCTAGAAAAAAACATTGTAGCAAATACGTGACATGGAAGGAAGCAAGGATTTTGTTTAGACCCGAAAATCCTTATAACATTATAGTTCTCCATTTCTTCTATTGTGTCCCTCCTATCTAGGAATATTGTCGGCTGGTCAGAGAACCAGGAGAAATACCTTCCAAATATCAACACTTTAAAAAATGTAACAAAATAATTGAAGACCTTATAAAATAGTTGGCAAGTGTCGTGTCTCCATAATTTCTAGCGCCAGAATGTTAATGGTTCAAATTCATATTTCATATTCCTACACATAGATAGTCCAGGAAATGGATAGCAATTTGACATGGAGAAAATTAAATAAGGTGGCATAAAGAATTTCTTTTGCCTCCTATATTGCAATAATTGGGAAGAGTTTTGAATGGAAATCAACTTGGGGCAATGGAAGATGGTTTATTGCTTGATCGCAAAATATAAAATATACAGAAGCATCTGAGATATGCTAGTTGCACTTGTTTGTCTCGTTGTCCTCATGAAAAGGAATGCAATTTGTCGAAAAAGGTTTTTACATGCACTGACCTGTAATATGGCCATGTCCTAGGGAGCGGGCGCTGGCTCCTGTAATAAATTCGGTAAGAGGTCTAGTTCATTTCCATGTTTCTTTAAGAATTGCTTAAAATTCTCTCCCTTGAAAGTAGGCATTGGGTCGGGAAGTGTTAACATCTTTTGAAATACTTTAGGTGATAGGGAGATTTGGAAATGGTCGCCCATCTAGACAATCCACTACTTCGGAATATAGTTCTCGCCGCAGCACATCACCAAGACCTTAAAGATTAAAAAAAAAAACATTGGTCCCCACGCCCGAAAATATTCAGGGTATCTCTGCAGACATGGTGTCCAACTGCAACCATAAGGTGATGAAAACCTTCCTTTTCTCCTTATTGTATCTAAAATGGGCGATGCAACATTATAATACAATCTCTGATAAATATTGTTTCAATGTGTTTTAATGGAAGATGCCCTCAACCTTTTTTCCCTTTAATCCCAATCTTTTCAAAGCTAATAAAAGCATCATCAATTTGCATTGGGAAAGAATGCGAAGATGGCAGGGAAATCGAGAAACTATTGAAAAGTGGGAAAGAAATTGACAATTGTATAATATACTTGGATTTTGACAAAAGCAGGTTCAAGTCAAAAGAAAATTTGTTTATATTTAATTAAAAAAATTCCATATTAGTTTATTTTCTTGTTGTTCTCTATGGCCCAAATGCAAACTATGTTCAAATTGGAATGGTGGGGAACATTTCCATATGCAAGCAGAGCTTCAGATATGAAAACCTGTAAGGTTATAAAATTATTTGCACAATATTAAAGAGAGGCATCATTTGAACACCATTGTAGATGAAAGTGGGCCAGCACAATCTCGAATTATTTCAACTATGACATCTTAAAAAAACCGAAACAACCATCATTTTTTTGCGAATTCGATATTGACAGAAGAAACTAATCAGATTCCATAATATTTTCCCATAAATTCATTTTAATGGGAGATTACCTCGAGCTTTCCTCTTATTAATGCCAATATTTTCAAACATCTGTGAAATGTCACCAGTAAAATCATAATTCATGTCTGTTGGGAAGGGGAGAACGTGGTGGCCATGGATGAGCATTAAAGATGCTTTGGTACTTTTTTTAACCTAGGAGTTTGTGTTGGAATTGTAGATCACCCAAGTTTTCGATGGAAGATGTATACTCGGAACACGGGGAATGAGAGTTAGATAACGCGTACCTGAGAATCCGTGGCCATAAAATTGTCTAAGGAAACGAAAGCGCTCGGGCAGATTCATGATGTCAAGATATAGATGGATATATAATTTGTGAGTTCGATAAAGAATGAGGCTTGCGAGTTGGAGGAGTCTGGGGTCGAATTGAAGATAACCAGAGTTTTGGATGCAAGATGTTATCCGAACACGGGGCATGGAAGTTTGATAATGCATTGGGGGGGGAGACCGCGGTCATAAAATTCGCTAATTGTTGATACGAAGAGGGAAATATATCAACAGATGCTTTGAAATATCAATAGATGTTGGGAAAAATGAGTCACAAGCTTCGAGTCTAGGTCGAATTGTAGATCACCGAAGTTTCAGACACAAAATGTATACTGTGCACATGGGGTATGAGAGTTGGATGGCGCCCACATAGGAACCCGCGGCCATAATTAGTGAACTATGAAAATGAACAGCGGTTGGTCGAACTCATGAGGTAGAAATATAGATGGACATGAAATCTTCCACTCCATCGTCTGGGAACCCGCGAACATAGACATGGATCACCCAAGTTTTGGATGGAATATGTATACTCACAACATGGGGAATTAGATTTTGATAAATCGTAGTCGGGAACCTGCGGCCATAAAATTGGCTAAGGAAACGTAAATGCTTGATCGAACTCATGATGTCAAGATATAGATGGATATACAAATTGTTAGTTCGATAAACAATGAGACTTGGGAGTTCGAGGAGTCTGGGGTTGAATTGTAGATGGGTAGATAATGTTAGATAGTTGATAGGGATCACCATACGTGAACAATCGCAATCTTGAGCATGAAAACCCTAGAGTTTGTTTGTCAATTTGTATATCGTGGAACTCTGAGTGTTGTTTGGAGGACACAGAACAATAGAAGTGCAATGTTGAGTCGGCCATCCCGCAATTCCACCTGTCAATTTGTATATCATAGAACTCTTGGGTATTATTTCTAGGAAACAGAACAATAGAGGCCCAATTTTGAGCCCGCTAGACCGAAAACCCGCAATCCAAAAAGTGGCTAAGTATGGAATGCGGTATCCGTACATGCTCTGTAAAATTGGCTAGTTGTTGAGATGAAAAGGGAAATATATCAACAGATGATTTGAAATATCAACAGATGCTGGAAAAAATGAGTCACAAGCTTCGAGTCTGGTTCAAATTGTAGATCACCGAAGTTTTGGACGCAACATGTATACTGCGCACAGGGGGCATGAGAGTTGGATGGTGCCCATAAAGGAACCCGCAGCCATAAAATTCGCGAACTATGAAAATGAACAACGGTCGGTCAGACTCGTGATGTAGAGATATAGATACACATGAAATCTTCCACTTCATTCTCTGGGAACCTGCGATCATAGACATGGATCACCTAGGTTTTGGATGGAAGATGTATACTCGCAACAGGGGGAATGAGAGTGTGATAACGCGTAGCCAGAAATTTGAGGCCATAAAATTGGCTAAGGAAATGTAAGCGCTTGCTCGGACTCGTGATGTCAAGATATATATCGATATACAAATTGTCAGTTTGATAAAGAGCAAGGCTTGGGAGTTTGAGGAGCCCGGGGTCGAATTGTAATGGGCATGGGAGTTCAATAATGCACCTGGGGGGAACCCGCGGCCATAAAATTGGCTAACTATTGAGATGAATTGGGAAAAATATCAATAGATACTTTCAAATATCAACAGATGTTCGGAAAAATGAGTCACAAGCTTCGAGTCCGGGTCTAATTGTAGATCACCGAAGTTTCAGGCGCAAGATGTATACCACACACATGGGGCATGAGAGCTCGATGGCACCTATGCAGGAACCAGCGGCCATAAAATTTGTGAACTATGAAAACGAACGGTCGTCAGTCGGACTCGTGATGTAGAGATATAGATGGACATGAAAGCTGCCACTCCATCATCCTGGAAACCCGCAAGCATAGACATGGGACTAAGTATAGAATCAAAAATGGATAATAGAGGAGAAGAAAAAAAGGGGAGAATGGCTAAGTATAGAACAGGGAAAATAAAGGGAGGTAAGAACCGACATGAAAGCAAATTGTTACATAGCAACACATGAAAAGAAAAGATGGAGTACAATTTTATTTATTTCAAGATAGAAGAACGGAAAATATAATTGACACGAAGACAAGTCAATGTACAGGAATATATGGAGTGTCGAAGGAGGGAAAAAAAACAGAGTTGCAAACCAGTTCAAGAAATACAGACAGAGTAAACGAAAAACCATTGGTTATGGAACACGGGTAGAAAAAATGCACCTTTGCATGGATTCTTCTGCATTCCTGGTTAGGAGTTATTTTCGGTGTCTAGTTTTCTTGTTTGTTTCTATGAAGATAAGCACAAAACAAAACAGACATGAACATAAGTTTACATGTAAAGAAAAAAGCAAGCACTATGTACATAGACTAAATAAAATAGAAAAGAGGAATAGAGTAACAGATAGTGTTAGAAAAATGTACCCGTTCTTTTTTAGTTCATTCAAGTTTCTCTATGCATATATATATATATATATATATATCAAAAATAATATTTGTGACCAAAAGTAATTACAAACCAGGGGAAAATAAGAAGTTGGATATCTCGATTTTCAACAACAAGATAGACATATATGGTTTGAAGCATACAAATATGATTCTGCAATATGCCTAATGTATATTTCATAATTCAAGTGCAGCACCAACTATGTGGTGACCAGACGAGTATGTGTACAAACTAGTGAAAACAAAGAAGCTGGATAATTTGTTTTTTTTTTTTCTTTTCTTTTTTTGTTTGCAACAAGATATACAGATATGCTTTGAAACATAGAAATATGACTTTGCAATATGTTTGGTGTATATTTCATAATTCAAGTGCAATACCAATTGTATCGTGATCAGACCAATATGTGTCTAATATAAAGATGGTGTATTGAGGAATGGGCGCATTTGACCACACATGGTTAATAAGTGTGTTTTGCACATGGCTTGTGTTGTTCAAAAGAAAGCAGAGGTTGTATTTGCACATGTAGTTTTCCAATTCTTTTGTTTTGACATTATTTTGTAGCATGTCAATATTGAAGTCTCCTACAAGCACAATGGCTCCGTTCAAATGGAAATGACCTAATGCATTGGAAATAAAATTTAGTATGTTGGAGAATGTTGGATGGGGAGCAACATACAAATTTAGTATTGCAATTTATGTTCCATGGAAAAATGTCTTTGCAAGCACCATGTCAACATTCTTTTCTTCGAAATGTACATGGTGCAAAATTCGTACATGTTTTTTCACCAATATCATCACCCCATGTGTAATGTAACTTGATATGCAATTATGATTTGGAAATTGTCTGTTTTGCATGCATAACTCCATGTATGTTTCCTGCAAGAACAGAATATCGAATTGCATTGTATCATAGTCATTGAGTATATCATCTACGTGTGCATGTAAGTTGCATGTGTTAAGCTAGAGAATTGATACAGATGAATTTGCTTGTATGGATTGGTAATCAGATTGCAGTTTCCATTTTTCAATAGTCCTGAGGTGATCCATTTCAATATCAAATTTATGTTTAACTTTGAAGTTATATTTTGTAAGAGGACTTCGTAAATACAAGGAGTCTATGCTTCTAACACGGGATAGTGTTGTGCATACAAGTCCATGTATCTAAATTCCAGCAGGCATAAATGCAACATTATCAAGTGTTATTCCTTGTGATCTGTGGATTGTACGTGCACATGCAAGTTTAATTGGATATTGTTTTCAAATATTCAGTCAACCTATCTTTTTTGATGTCGATACTGGCTTTGATATTCGCAAAATAGGTGTCCAATCACTTGCAATGTTTGAATTATATATATAAGACAACTTTCTTGCTTATTTCTTTCCTATATGTGGTTCATGGAACTTAATCCAAAGGACATCAATCTTTTATATTTTTGTATAGCCTTTGAGTATTCCATCTGCACCATTGACCAAGCCATCCTGTGAATCATAGTTGTAGGCATATAATTCAACCAACATTTCTAATTCCAGGACAAGCTGCAAAGGTAAAGTGGCGGTATGTTCATGATGTGGCACATTTCCATGGTTGTCTTCTTCCAGGTCAGTTGAATTGATGATGATATCATCATCGGGCATGATCGATATCATGTTCCTGTTATGCATTGCAACATCCTTATTTGTGTAGAAAAGGTAAGGGAACGTTGGGTCTGTTGGTGCAGGTCGCAAGAACCTCGAATTGATATATGTTAAGTCATCATATGTTTGGTTGTTCATCCGCATTCTATTCAGAATTGAAATAAATGTTTCATCTGTCTGGCGCATTGCAGTATGCAATTCAAAGAATTTAATATTGTCTCTCCAGAAGTCATGCGTTACTATTTCCATGTTAACCGTAGGTTGTTCAAATATCAAAGAATCTTGGATCAGTTGTGTCTAGTAAATATCCCCATAGAATATCATGTCAATGTTTCCAAAGTATTTCATGTGCACATGTTTTATGCTTCTTAGTCGGTTGTCAATAGAATAAAAGAAGCGACTCCCAATCAAAGACGTGTCATCTATAAAGACAAGTTGGAGTTCGTCATAAAGCTTAGAAAATTTATCTAACTTTTCCTTACTAAGTGGAAGAAACTATGGCTTGTTAAAAGGCATTAAAAGTGTAGAGTGGACCGTTGTTCCACCTAGATTATATGCATCTTTTCTTGTGTATGCAACTATTAGGCCCTTTGGTTTCATAGGATCAGAGGAATTGTTTGAATCATAGATTTGTATAAGGATTTAGAACAATGTTTTCGTAGTGAATGTCTTGCATGTTCCTGCTCCATCTATAAGGAACAAGTGCACAGGAGTGTCCATTGTCAAGCATTTTTAAGCGTAATGTCCTTTAGAATTGGTTGTTGTTCTCGATTCAATGGACATCTTATTTTGTGGTATTCATTATTTTCAATAAGCAAACGATGTTTTGTAACTTTAAAACCAAGATTGATACGTTTTTCACTGCCACATGCTAGAGGACGAGGCAAATCCACTTGCAAGTCATAGGACTCGTAGGGAGTTCTAATTTCTTTTTGGTTTGTGAATGTCTCATCAAGATTGTTAGGGTTTTCTAGCTCATTAACTACAATTTCTAGATCACCCCATGTTGGATTAACATTGTAAGTAAATCTAGCTTCATTGATTTGCATTATAGTCTCAGACTCAACATACGTAGCTTCTCATGTAGAGAAGTTATGTTTTAATGTCTCTTCGTTTTCATAGAACGAAACGTATAGCAACAGTTTTTCTCTACAATAGTTTTGATAGTCAGAATGTTTATTGCATTTGACAAACCATACCACAAAGGGTTTTTTAATTTTTGATATGGGTGCACCATTTTTTTTGTAATGCGATACGAATTCTGCTAATCATATATGTCTAATAGGAGATGGACACTGGATCTAATAATCAATAATAGAGCGACATAGCACATCCTCTGAATTGTCAGGATCTTGTTCTAGCAAAACCGATGGTTTAAGAACAAATGTGCCTTTCTCAAATGGAGATGTGTTTATGAAGACAGATTTTCTTGAACTACAATTAAGGGGCAGTGAAAGTGCAATGTTGACTACTTGTTGAGAAAACATTTGTTGAATATTAAGCAAGGTATTTCCAAGCGTACGTATCATTTGTAAGGCATCAATATGACTTCTTTCATGTTATTTGTGTATTCTTCTAAATTCACTTGTCATAGATTTGTCAACCTTTGTCATATACGAGGTACAACACGATGTTACAACATATGCATTTAGGACATACTGCGCATTTGTATTTGCATTCCACATAACTGGCATGTCCTTGGAGAAACTGTTGTTCTAAATATGGGAGAGTTTTTGCTTAAGGAAAATTGTTGGTTGTTTAAGCATACATTGTATGGCTTTGATGTAGTCATCTTCTAATCGATTTAGCTCTGTCAGAAAGTAATCGAAGCTCATCAACTCGTGAAATTATCCTTGTTCCAGAAATGCGAACAAGGATTTAGACTTCTCAGAAACAACATTTTCCTCTAAACTAAGTGGCTCTATGATTCTTGTTGCTCTCATTGGCGGCACGGGAAATTTGTATCTACAATGCAAGTTTTTTCGTTTTCTACAACTTCTTGTATGATAATGTCTATGAACTTTGGCAAGTTCTAGATCCAAATGATCTATGTTGCATGTTATGTATTTTTCCACAAATTACTTGATCTGTGAATTGTTGTCATCTCTATAGAATGGTTCACCCTCTATCCACAACAATGTGTGGTCATGTTCATTCCCCCTATTCTGGAATTCAGTCACAAAAAAGTAGTCTGATATTTTTCTGAAAAGTATTTCATCGTGGCATATCAATTGTCTCAAAGCATTTATTCTATGTCTATAGTAGCGAGTACATGTCACTAGGTCTTTTCTTATGAGTTAGTCAATGTCATTATTTTCTAGTGCATCAGTTTGTTTTTTATGTTTCTTGTTCCTATGCAAGTCAGATACGACAGCAACCAATGGATCCCAACAATGCTCTGCACTTGTAAATGTGATAAAAAATGTTGGCGGGCCCAATTGTCGGATCATTGCAAAAATAGTTTTCTTGTTTTGTTACAAATAGTCAGGAGAGATGCAAATGTTTTTGAAATCTATGTATCCAATATCCGATTTCAGAATTTTTTCTAAGTTTACTTTCTACTTGACATCCTTGGCCAACAACTTTCTTCCTTGTAACTGGGCTTTTCTTATTTGGACCCACATGCAAGAAAGAACTTTCTCTATTATTATGCGCATCTTTTTGAAAAACAAATTTGTTATGTGATAGGAGAAGTCGTTGCTTGAATGTAGCAGCTCCCATTGAACTACTTTATGATAACTGAATCGTTCTGTAATGTCAGCAGCACGTGGATCTCCATTTAAGATTGTTGGGAAGTTCATTTCCTTCGCAAATATATCCTTGAATATCCCAAGTGGACGTTTCCCCTCAGCATGTGAAATTTCGACAATATTGTCTTGCAAGCCACAAATGCACTGTGAATTAGTAAATCCATGCACCAATGTCTCAGCAGGTCTTTCATTCTACGATTCATCACTTGTATCAAATTCACTAGCAATTTCGAGAGTATCTTCAGAGTTGTCATCGTCTTCTCCAAGAATATTGTTCCAGTTCTCATTTATACAAATGTTATCTGCGTTGTACAGGGCCCTGGAACATAATTCCTTTAATGCTTTCATAACAGCATGCACATGCACTTTGCCTATCTTATATGCCTTTTTGTATTGAAAGCATCTTTTGAGAGCCACAACAATTGTCATTCTATCGCTAATGAATTGTGGCAAGGATTTTTGCACAACATCTAGTTGAACATGCACATTAATAATTGATCCCATTATGCCCATTTGGGGTCGTTTATAGCCCCAGGGCCTGATTTGTGAAAATGTAACTCATAGAGACACAAGTCTATATTCAAGTTTTGTAAGTGTACTTACATCTGCTAGTGGTGTATTACATCTTATTTGGTCAGGGGTTCCAAATTGTGGCAGTTTTCCATTTTCAATCGACCGTTGAATGGAAGACAATTTTTTCCACTGGAAAAATGTTTTATCATGTTTTGTCAATCGGAGGTATTCTTCTTCCAAATCATGCATGAAAGACTTACTGTTTTTTGAGAAATTCAATTGATCGCAAATTGCACATGCAATGGAAGGAGTGTATTTGATTTGTTTCATGTAGGTGTGTCTTTCATCTTTCTTTCACAGAGAAGCATGGGTAGAAAGTGTTTGTTGGTTTTCATTGGAAGCAGTGCACGGTTTTGCTTCTAGCCCAAAAAATGTGTTTTTTCCCTCTAGGACAGTTGCATGACCATTGTGGGTTATGCAACCGTACCTGTCTATGTTGTGTTGTGCACAAACAATTTTTTTTAGATTGTGATATGTCAGTTTCTCTGTAAAAGGAAGCATAACAATGTGTTTTTTTCTCTCACGTGTGAACTTTTTCAAGTTGTTGTAACTTAGTGTACGTTTTTTGTTCAAGGGAAGGATGACCTGGTGGAAGCTGGGATGAATTTCACTGTAATTAAATAGCATGCGATGCTTATCAACATTCGATGTGGTTTGGCTGGCATTGACACTGGACACTGGAACGCCAGTAGTTCCTATACCACCAATGTTTTTCTCTCTCTTACGTATGAACTTTTTTAGGTTGTGGTAACTTAGTCTACGTTTTTTGTTTAAGCCTTGTATGGCCTCATCACAACTGAGACAAATTCCACGCATGATTTTTTTCGAGTTGTGATAACTTAGTCTAGGTTTTTTGTTTAAGCCATGTATGGCCTCATCACAATTGGGGGGAATTTCACGCATGATTTTTTTCAAGTTGTGATAACTTAGTCTACGTTTTTTGTTTAACCCCTGTATGGCCTTATCGCAACTGGGAGGAGTCTCATTCTCATTAAACAACATGCCACACATATGCAGATTCGATGCGGTTTGGGTGGCATGGACATTGAACCATGAACCAATGATATGCCCAAGCAATGGTTGATAATGGATATGTGTCGTATCTATTTTCAACGAGAGGATGTCAATTGTTCGATCGTAATTCGAATCAGTAGACCAGGAATGGATAGTGCTATTTGGCAGGGCCGACTAGACCTGGATATTTACTCTGAATATGATAGATAGCCATTGCAAACAGAATCTGCAACCCTCCACATTTCCTTTTTCATATGGCAAGTCCATGTCTATAAGGTATTCCTACCAACTTGCAATTGCCAACACATTTTCTATGAGATATGGTGAAAGGTGTTGATGCAAGAAGCTAAAATCCTATTGGTTGTCGCCTATAATTGCATTTCAAAATGACTGTACAATGTAAATCTGCAGCGACTTCACATCAAACTCTGTTGCTACCAAGCAACAAATTTCATTGAACAGACTATCTCCCCAGCTAGATACAACAGTTGTCACTAGTTGCAAACGATGGCAGTCTATGTGATGCATAATCTGTTTCCACTACGATTCAAGGTCTTTGCAGACGAGGGACAATTAAATATGAGGTCCCCCAAGATTTCATATGGACATTTTTTTGTACAACAGTTGTTCATAATGACCACTGACAGCATTGGCATCATGGAACAAGATGCAATATGGATTGTTAGATGCAGTTTTGTTGAGTAGTAGATATCTTGTCTTTCTTTTCATTGACCATATTCCAATTGATATATTGAGCCAATTAGACAGCCATCATATATAAAATGTATCTCCCCAAAGCCCCCTCTTATGTGCAGGAAGAATTGGAGATGCAGACAGCCGCATCTTTGAAAAATACGAAGCGACATCATGTATTTCATGCAACTACCCAAGAAAATCAGATTTCAATTCATATTCATATGACTCCAATGCCTCAGCGTCGCCATTTTTTAAACAGCCCAAGAAATAATCTATCAATCCATTGCGCAGGTCGATTGAGGAATAACGGAAATGCAGTAGAACCTGAAATGCATCAAAAAGGAAATCCCCTACAGTATATGGGAATGCATCCAATCTAAAAAGTCGATTGTTATGCAACACCTCATCAATGATGTCATGTATAATGGAGTGTGTATCTATTTCATATGAGTCAACATCTATTGCTTGTTTCATCTTTCGAACTGTTATTTTGAAGTTGTTTCTTAGCTACTTTCAGTTTGTATGAAGCAGAGAGAAGGGAAAAAAAAGAATAAAATGAAAACAAGAAAAAAGTAAAAATAGAAAACTACAAGCGCGAAACTGCGTACGAATCTCGGTATGTATCCTTCAATCTTCTTCTTGTCAAATTCAATTCCCCCTAGTCGCCACAACAGATGACAAGAAAACAAACCTACACTGAAAAGTGAACCAAACAGAAGAAACAACGCAAATAAGCAAGACTATAATTTTTTTTAGCACAAAGATCAATTTGAACCTATTCATGGTGTGCATCCTACAAGCTTCTCAGAAGCAGAAAAAGTTCCGCAAAATAGAAAGGACGAGACAAAGGCAAAAAGTGGACGCAGTTTTTTTACCTAGAGAATAAAAACATTTCCTGCCTCTACACCCCGGCGGATGGTTCCCCCTTGTGACAACTCTGGATTTGTTTTCTAAACCCCTTTGCATTGCAAATTTCGAAATAGCTATGGCACAATATGCAAGATGTGGTAGCCGGCATATGAAGATGCATGGTTTCCAAGAACAAAAAATAAGAGCACACAGAAATATGTCCTGCAAAAGAATTTCGAGGCAGGGACTCCTGCCATTGAAAAAACTTGTCTCGAAGGTGAAAAACACCAAGTAGAAAAAAAAGGAACACCAACTATATGATGGCAAGAAAACTTACCCATCAACAAGGGATGACAAGAGATCAGCCACAAAACTTGCAAACCGCAACAACAGGCTCAACAGCTACAAAGTTGAAGAATAACAAACCAATGAACAAGCAACTGCAACTGCAGGACCTCAACTTTGCAAAGTTGAATCAAACAAGAACAAGAAGCACGGAACGAACCAACAAACAAGCATCAACCACTGAACCAGTGATGCCAGCGGGGAACAATTTTGCACAATTCACTGTAAACAACACCATCAAAAAATATGGAACGAAACTGTACAATAAGCATTTAAGGTTGGGAGACCTGTTAGGTAAACACCTAAGACAGTCAGAACCGTCGAACAACGTCGTCCTGTGAAAAAATTTAAGAAAGCATGTAGCGTGGCAGGCCTGTTTATGTATGCAACAATGACAAAGACTCTTGAAGCACGCAAGAATAAAGAAAAAACCACACATAGTAATATGCTAGAGAATGTATTCGAAGGACAAAGTTTGGATATGGTAGCATATCAATTAGCTAGCAGAAAATGTTAGGACAAACATTCGAACTAATGCTAGCATTAATCCACTTTCAAACAATACATAGGAAAAATATATGATTCAAAAAGACTATATACGATCAAAAAGTTTGGATATGTTACCATATAAAACATTGGGAATAGCGAAGCTGGCAATAAAACCTCCAATCTGTTATCCAATCACATCATTACATATATGACATTTTTTATTATATAAAAATCAATGTTTTTAGTTCCCTAGCTCCAACAATAAATATTATACAAATATTTGTGGTTAAAGGACAAACTAATATGAAGTCAACGAATTATCGATTGCTATAGTCCCTCTATACCTACGAAAGGGACTAATAATTGTTTATATTATTGAATTAGTACCATTAAATAATTAAAATGCCAAAGGATCAAAATGTCAGATCACAATCAAATTGTAACACAATATTGATGAAGTACAACTGGAATTTGGTGAGCTAAATCCACTTTACAACACAGTTTCTAGCCAAATCCGGTTTAAAATATCCGTGATATTTATTGAGGGAAGTTTTTTTTTTAAATGAGAAAATTGACATAGAGAATTCATCAATTAAACTTACCTTTAAAGCTTAATTATTAGAAAAAAAAAAAACTTTGAGGCTTATTTATTCAAAAACCTTGGGCGGAGGTCATACATAAAATGAAATGAAATTCAGATACTTCGAAAAACATTGTAATATGCAATAAAAACGATTTCACCATTCCAAACATATAAAAACAAAATTTATTAAATTTAAATAAACACAAAAATTATCAAATTTAAATAAACAATTAAAAAACAGTAAAATCTATTTTATCATTCCAACCGCATAATTTTTTTCTTATCAAATTTCAATTAAATAATGATATGCAAGTAACAAGAATTTGGAATCCAAATGTGATCTTTTAATTAAATATAGATAATTATGATTAAACTTAATAAACACATTTGTGACTTAGTTAATCAAATATATTATTTGTTAATATAAAAAATATATATTATTTACGATTGGGAAATAATAGATAATCATTAAAAATTAAAAATCCTAAATCCAAATGTGATATTTTAATTAAATATAGATAACTATGATTAAACTTAATAAACACATTTGTGACTTAGTTAATCAAATATATTATTTGTTAATATAAAAAAAATATATTATTTAAGATTCGGAAATAATAGATAATCATTAAAAATTAAAAATCCTAAATCCAAATGTGATCTTTTAATTAAATATAGATAACTATGATTAAACTTAATAAACACATTTGTGACTTAGTTAATCAAATATATTATTTGTTAATATAAAAAATATATATTATTTAAGATTAGGAAATAATAGATAATCACGATTACACATAATAAAAAGATTTGTGATTTAGTCAATAAAATACATTGTTTATTAAAAAAAAAAAGATAAACTATATTATTTAAGATTTAGATAAATTTTACGTAAAATCGTGAAATATTCAAAATTAGTTTTACAAAAATCATTTTAAAATATAAAATTTAATATTTTTTTACTATTCTCTTTTACTTATTTAATAAGAAAAGGAGCGATTCTCTTTTATTTATTTAACAATAAAAGGAGTAATAGTTTATCTTTATTTATTTAATTCTGTGTCTTAATCATCATCATTTTAAATTAAACAAATGAAATATCAAAGTTCTTTTGACATTTATTTAATACAATAATTTTTATATTTATTATTAAATATAAAAATAATAGCAGTTTCACGTATTTTATTTTCAGAATCTCTCAGGAAAAGGATTCAACGTTTACACACAACAAATTAATCGTAGTTGCTTCTTGGAGTCGGATCAAAATAACATATCTCCAAATTTAGCTATTGCTTGCCGACTATAACGTCACAGATTCAGATAAGACAAAGCCAAAATTAAATTTTAAAAAAGTTCCAAATAGCCTATTCTTTTAACGACGGGAAATCCAATGACCTAAATGGATTTGAAGTTCTGGTCATTTGAGACGACAGTCGAAACACGTGCAGCAATGGATACAAATACCACTGTTTGTCAAAAACTATGGGCGGGAAACCGCTGCGAAGGTCACGGGTTCAAAAGACGGAGACTTAAGTAACAGCATTCTTTCTTGGAATTAAAAATCAAAATTTTGTGGCGGAGCAAACAAATATGCGGATAAGATAAGATACATACTTGTGGGTACTCGTGTCCACGTGTCGTAACGATTTACAAGGCATGATTAGGAGGGCGACGGACAGAAAGAGATGGGCGTGATGAAAACCTCAATGATTTTATTATTCGAAAATTTATTGTAGCACGGCACATTAACTCAACTCTCTAATCTCTTTTGGGATTTTATATTTTATTAGAGAAATTAAGGGTCAAACTCAGTAATCACGCGTTAAATTTCTTTAAAATTATCCACAGTCCTTGTAATTCCTGTGCACATTTTCTTGTAATTCCTCTGCACTTGTCTCTATGTTTTCTGCTCCTTTCCCTGCTTTTCAGCATGAGAAAAGTTTATGATAGTTTTACTGTTCTAGCCATCTATCGTACACTTTTTTGGCTTCGATCCCTGGCCTTTTTCAGGGGACAGATCGTAGCTAATCATAGGTACTCATTTCCGAAGAAAGGGATCTATATCTTTTACCCATTGGTGTTGTAAAAAATTATATTATTAAGAGGAATTTTTCTGTTAAAAAAAAAAAAAAAAACTTAGTAATTATGAATTAAATTTGATGGACATTTAATTTTTTTATTTAATTGTCATATATTGGTAAAATTTGCATGTAAACGCAGTTTATACTATTTTAAAAATAGTTAAATTTAAAAGTAATTTGAAAATTTAAATGATGAAAGAGTTTTAAAAAGTTAAGTGATTGAAGAGTTTTGAAAAATTGGGTAAAAATGAAACCTATATTATTGAGTAGGATGATAGGTTTCATATTATCTTCACTAATTCCTTTACCACACTCCATTTAATCTGCCATGTAGAGGACAAAACTGCATCTGCAAATAGTTGGCTCACAACTTTGAGCACTTGCCCAAGCATAGTGAGATTTATCGATTGATTTATGAGAGAATCATAGAATTAACATAATATTTAAATGACGGACAATAAGTGAAAGGTAATTTAATAAAAAAAAAAACTATCATAAAACAAATTAGATGATTTAGGAGTGTATATGGTGGAGGCCTAGTTTAGTTTAATTAGATGACTTATTATTTTAAATTAAATTATAAGTTAAAATGTTGAAATATGTTAAAATTTTGGAATCATATGTTAAAATTATTTTCATAGTTTTTTTGGACGAATAAAAGTTTTGGAATTATTTGATATTTTGTTGGGATTATTAGAAAATTGATAATTTTGACTTTCATTTCATTATATAGTGTTGGTATTGTCCAGTGTTCTTACTTCAGTACACACTTGTGCATGCAGTGATCTTTTTTACACTTGGGGGTTTGAGATAGACAGTTCGTTCAGAACGTGTCCAACAAAAACTCCTAAGCATCGTCATATTAATCCTCGGCTGAGGTCGAGGATGGTCTCATCCGAGATGCAGAGAGGATCATAGGTCTTGTGTCGAGGATGGAGGATCAAACATAACTAACAGTATTGTAAATGACATACATGTAACTCATATCTGATAATCTAACAAGGACTAAGAATTAAAACAATACACGCGCAAATGTTACTCGTTCATAACAAACATGAAATAGAACATAATTTTCATATCTTTATCACTGGATGTATTTCATCATATTAGAGAAATACATTGTGTTGAATAACTAAGTTGAACAACCATAAGACTTCATCTCATTACTATATAAACAGTGGGAATACAAAATTATATGTCTTTCACTAAGATTTAAGATCCAGACAAATACAAGACATAAGACACTTCTCCATACAACACAGGATTACAATAGGCTAACTTAGAGTTGTGGGATTGATGCATCCAAAAATTAACGAGTCAGCTTTCTGAGTTGAGAGTTTCTTTTATATCTCTTTTTGTTGGAGAGCATTGTCCTTCACAGTTTTGTGTCACTCTCTTGTCTGATCTAACAACCTCGCACACTCCTAGTACCTACCAGGGATCCACGTAGATTATTTACATAAGGGGAAATCTTAACTGCCTGGCCAACTCATCTTCTAATCGCTCCACATCTTCATCTGTTGTTGGTAGCAATCATTCAGGGAGATATCTCGATGACTCTTTTCTTTCTTTCGGTGGACATCTTCTTGGTTTCCGATGCAACTGAAAAAAATCGAAGCAGCGCGCTCAAATGAAAAAACTCGAACTGACGCGCCCTTGACAGCCTTTAGAATTGGTGTGTTTCTTAACAAAACCTGGTCAAATGCATGCACTATGTAATTCGTTCGTGCATCTCCTTAGGCTCTCACAAAACTACTAGATGAGCATGCACAACTTTCGTTTGTGTGTGCACGCAAAATTAGACCCAAAACTTTGGGTACCAACATGCCCCCATCACTATTACCTAGCTCATCCTCGATCCAGCTACTTCATAATCAATAGGGAAAAGTTAGAGGAAGAGAAGATCATCGTTGCACATGACAGTTGTGATTATGTCCCATTACTAAAGCCGAGACATTCGCTACTGCCTGCGATGAACTATGGTCAAGAAGAACATCTCCCTTAAGAGAGAGCATCATTTGTTTCTCATTGTGTTGTTCTAGGATGGCCAGGACGAGATGGAAGTCTTGGTCGATCGAATTCTTTGGGTTTTGGAAGTGGTTACAAGATGTGATGGTAGGGATACAATGGAGGGAAGGATCGAGAAGAACATGCCCTAATTTGGTTGGTCCTAGGGAGGAAATTGTTTAAACGATGGTAAAGAGGGAACCAAGCGAGTCCCTGAGAAGGGTCTTGCCTTAACATCAAAGGGGATGAAGCATGGTGAAAAAGCATGCATCGATGGGTGTAGGGGGAAGTGAGGCGTCTGTGAGAGAAAGAGACTGAGTGTTCAGAAAGCGAGGTTTTGAAAGTATGATATAAGAAAGGATCGAGGTTGGGTCGCGTAGTATAAGATGTACAAAGAAAGAGGCATTGGAGGGAAAAGGAGCCTATGGGGCTACATGACCGAGATGGTGATAAAAAATCGATGAACAGCCGGCTAAGGCAGTCCATGAGAAGGTAGTTGGAGAATCTCGACGATAAGTTGGTAAAGAAAGATGAGGGATGGGGGTTAAGGCCATTGGATATATATATGCATGAGAGGGAGAGTAGAAATTTGGGGGGGGGGAAGGTGGGAAGGAAAAGTAGAAAGAATTAGAAAATTGTAGTGGATAGGCAGATCAAAAATTTAGATCGGTCGTATTGTAGGGGGTTATTGAAGAATCTGATGCTATATAGTTACTTAGTGCATAAGACAATGTCCTATCTGGGACTTTTGGCCTTTTGAGGAATGAAAATGGTAAGAAAGTGGATCAATAAGTGTGTGACCTGTGCTGAACAGGAATGCCTGAACCCTAGGAAAGTATGCCTACGGAATTTGCACTCTTTATGATCTTCCTTCAACTGTCACTGGAAGGATCTCCCTCACGAAGTTGAAATTCTTCTACTGTCAAAATTAAATTTAAATTTATGCCGACTAGGAACTGTGTGAAACATTTTACAATCTATACTAATATCACTGGAGTGCTCTGTCAAGTATGAAAACAAGACTAAATAGCGGTTGACCCTTTAGGGTCACAGTACACTTCCAACATGCTGCCATTAATGAGACATTTGAGTGGTTCTCCTTATAGTGTTTCCAACTTGGCGACACCTACTTCAGTGATGTATACTAGAATAAACGGGCCTAACCAGTGCATACATAACTTAATAGGATGGTGGGAATATTTGTTGTCATATAAGATAACTAAAGATCTTGGCTACAAGATTTTCTGGCGAATTTTACTATCGTGCCAAGCCTTATGTCTATCTTTTTCCACTACTTGGTTGAATCCTGCCATTATATGGTCTTCCTCGAGTTCCATAAGCTTGTCCATCCTATACTGGAGGGATTGATCATCGGTTGTATGAGTCGTGAGTGCGACTCAGAGCTTCAAAACCACAAATTCTAATGGCATGACCGCTTCCTTCCCATAAACTAATCTGAAATGTGCACATGCTTTATTCATCCTTTTGCATGTGATTCAGTAAGCCCATAAAAATATGAGGATACACTGATCCCAATTATCAAAATGCACATTACAAACTTTCGTTAAGGCGTGTTCTAAATTTTTATCGAAAGCTTCAACTATACCATTAGCTTAAGGATGTTACATAATGCTCTTATGGTGATGGATTGTGAGATCCTAAGTGAGATACTGGATGGTATCATTCAGAAAGTGTGAGCCCTAGTCACTCATCAGTGTCCATGGACATCTTAATCGAGTGATAATATTGTAAAAAATGAAGCGTGTCGAAGTCTCAACTGTACAATCTTTGATTGGTGCCGCTTCAGCCCATCTTGTTAGATATTTTGTGGTAGTGGTAATGTAGCGCACACCATTGCATCATGTGGGCATATTGATAGGTCTAATAAATTCGATGTCCCATTTGTCAAAGGGGTCAAATGCAGTAATTGGGAAGAGGGGGAGCTCATCTCTTCAGCAAGGCTTCACCACTCGTTGAAATACATCATAGCGCTTATAGTAGTCCTTAGAATCAGCGAAGAGAGAGGTACACTAGAGTCTGATGCATAGAACCTTACATGCAATGGCCTTGCCAACATTATGGCCCCCCAAAAAATTCCTTTGTGTGCCTCATATAGGATGGAATCTCATTCATTCACCAAAGAACAACGACATAGGATTCCATCTACACCCAACTTATACAACTGCCCAACAATCAACTAATAATCAGCATTGTGGATCACTAGTTGGTGACGCTGTGCAGAAGTGTATTCCATGGGAGCTTGTTTGAAAATAAGGAATTTGGCCATTTCATCTAGTTGATATGGAGCGTCTTCGACGTGGAAGAGTTGTGCATCAGGAAGCTTTTCGTCGAAGTTTTTAGCATCCTCCCTCATCTTAATGCACGATAGATGATCCAACCCCACATTGTGTTTTCCTGGTTTTACTACAACCTACAAGTCAAATTCCCAAAACAAAAGCAACCACCGATAGACGCAGCCACCTAACACTGGTTTGTTAACTAAATACTTGAGGGTAGAATGATCAATGAATAATTTGAGGACGGACCCCAGTAAGTAGTGGAAATTTTTTTACAAGGCATATACCATAGCTAGACCTTTGTGCTCGATGGTAGTATAATTCTGCTCAACATCAGATATCCTTCGACTAGAAAAGTAGACTGGATGATCGATACTTCCTTCCCCTATTTGGGCCAAAAAAGCACCCAATGCGATGGAAAAAGAATCGACATGAAGATGGAAGATCTTGGAACAATCCGAAAAAATAAAAATGGGTGCAGTAATTAGTTTTTCCTTTAGGGCATCGAAAGTTTGTTGGCATTCTGATACCCATTCATATTTGATATCTGTACACAACAACCTTTCCAATGGGGTCATGATTTGAGCATAATTCTGGATGAACTATCTGTAGCATCTTATATGTCCCAATGTTCCATGCATCCCCCAAACTAGAGTAGGGGCCACCATATCTAGGATGGCGAAAATCTTGGTCGGGTCGACTAGCAAGTGGTCTTTACACACAACATGGCCAAGTTATAATAATACCAAAGGGAGTACAAAAGATGTATTTCTTCAAATTCAAATAGATTTGTAGTTGGTGACATCAATCGAGAATTAGATGAAGAGATTATATATGTCCTTTTACTAGACTAAACATAGTCCAATCATCCAAGTATACCTCCATAACGTATAGATAAACTCCTTGAACGTTTCTACCACTATCCTAGAAAACACTACAAGGGAATTTTTTAATCCGAAGGGCATGATTGTATATGCAAAGGACGCCCATTCGGTTGTGAATGTGGTTTTGGCCTAATCTTCCTCTGTGATGAACTTGATGATATCTAGAGAAACCATCTGTGAAGGAGTAGGCTTCCCTACCTCCAACATTCTCCAACACCTCTTCTTTGAATGGAGTTGGGAAAGGGTCATGGACATAGGTTACATTAAGGCTTAGTATATCAACGCATATCTGAATTTCCCCAGTCTTTTTCGATTGAATGACCATGGGACTTATCTAGTGAGATTATTCGATAGGGAAATTTATCCCGACATCCAGCATGCGATCTAGCTCTTTTCACACTTTTTCTTCGTATATAGGATTTAGACGATAGTGTCTTATCTTGACTATCTTGGTGTCGGGTTTAAGTTGGATCTTCATAGCTCCTAAGGATCCCGTGATTCCCTTCATCTCATAAAAAAATTGAGGAAATAATTGTTCATACTCTTTCAGAAGGTCAACCACATGGGTGAGGGTCTCCTTGTCCCAGTAATCCCCAATAATGGCAATCGTTAGTGCTTACTCTATCCCAATATTGTGTTTTTTAGTCTTGATAGGGCCATTATAATCCGGTGTGGTTGTCTCAGTCTCCCTTCCCTTTAGAGCACGTTATCTTTCAAATTCTCAGATGTGGACGCCGTGTGGGTTGTCATTGTCAATGTTGTCTATATCAATCTACCGACAATGGACTGCTTCTTTCAGCTTGGCCACCGGTTGGTGATATGAGCAGACCACCAATGGACTAGCATCTTTTGGTTTCCATTGAAAAATAAATTCCTTAACCCAGCCAAGAGATTCGCTGAGAATTGGAGTGTTCGAAGTGAACTAGAATGTCGAAAGAAACTTGGAATTCATATGGGTCCACTCACTAGTTTTCCTCTGAAGTTCTTCCTGGATGTACCAGCTACGAGGGACCATATCCATGGTATGGAAAAACCAATGGACACATTGGTCTTGAAGGATGTTCTTAGTAGTCCAACATCATTAACAAAAGGAGATGTCTTCCTAAGGATCCTTAGTCCCCTTATATCGGTTGGAAAGTTCAAAGTCGATGATGGGTTGGAAGCGCACTTCTATGAAATCAATTGTCTACTCCAAGTTCTGAATATTTGGGTGATGAGTCACCCACCACCGTGTCGAGGTCCCACAAACCACGACATCCATTGTCTATAATCTCTACTATGTGGGGATGATCTTCTTCATTTGGAACAAGAATGTATCCATTGGCTCAATGCTTAATCTTATGGGTAGAAATTTCATATGTTGACATATTCTTTGTCGTCCTCCCAAATCAATGAAGGAGATTTCAAGTTCATTTAATTTTTTACATTTACTTAATTTGATTAATAATTCACTGCCCTAACGACTCATTTCCATGTTTACCTATTTAAAAAGTATTAATATGTACATAGAATACCTCATTGTCACGTTGGGGTGTTCAGAACAAATTAATTATGTGAATAACAAGTGTTATATTTCCACAGGTAATTCATTTTGGCCACGTCTTTATGTATGTGAAGCGACAGACTGATGGATGCCATTAAGGAATTATTTTACTATGATGTGGTCACTAAGCAATTTTGTTACTGTAAAGTGGCCATTTTTAGGTTTGTATATTGCGTGTGGGTTTACTGGAGCCAAATTTTTAGGTTTTTTAATTGTGTGCGAGTTTACTGGAGTTTTTTACTGTCGATTAGGTTTGGTAGAGGTTCCTTTCCGGAGACTGAGATATATGTAGAGAATACCCTATTCACATTATTTGCATGAAGAGAATACCCCATTCACATTAGTTTCCTTATTTAATGCGCCTGGATTTATTAACTATACTTAGTTTTTTACTAGATATGGTTCATTGGAGAAGAAATTATGTTACAATGAGGGGCCATTTTGAGGGTTTTTTTTTATTGTTGTACATTTATTAGAGTTTTGTACTGCAGATCAGGTTCTTTACCAAAAATATTTACCAGAGATAATTGGAACATTTCGATTCCACTTTTCCTTTCCAAGGCTTATATTTGTATTTCTACAAGGTAATATCAAGATGATATCTTACTAAGAAGGATAGGGACAATGGTAGCCCAAGGATTCATTGAAACTCTAATTCGGCCAGGGTACAACTTCTATTGATCTAAATGTGTTTCATATTTTTCTAATCTGTGATAAGAAAAACAATGTTGAGGTAATGCATTGTGTATTCTCCATAACGAAATATTTATGGTGTACAAGAATGTTTTTTATTAACATTTTTCTTTCAGTTTTATTTGATACATATGGTTGTTTCAACTTCTTTTTGGATTTTTCATTGAGAGGAGTGTTGAGTTATCTCAAGTGAAACAATGAAACTAAAATCCGAACGTAGCATCCAAGGTGAGGCAAGCGATAAATGAGGAGAAGAATCATAATCAATTGGAGCATTCATATGGGTAATATATATATCTTCTTCTTTTTTTCTAAATTTAATGGTGACGTCCTTTTTTATGCAGTACGAGAAGCATCGTTGCATGCACAAGATTGACAAGGAGATTGTACTCGGAACAGGGGGTTGCCTCTTCAAGGAGCATCACAAGAAGCTAACATAAAATTAAAGATCACTAAAAAGGAAGTAAAATATCACCACTACCCACCCACTTCCCATAACGATAAAAAAAAAATAAAGATCATCAAAAAGGAATTAAAAGATAACCATTGCGGTAACGATGAATTTTACTGTTAGAGCATCACAAGAAGCTAACAAAAAAATTAAAGATCACTGGAACGGAAGTAAAAGATCACCACTGTTACTATTATCAAATGAATTTCACATTTATTTAATGTCTTTATCAAATTTGGGCATTTGGTGATCCAGGTGGGTGTTGGTGGCCACCCACCTATTCCAACTCCTCTTGACAGTTTTTAGTTCAACATGTTCTTTTGTGCTTATTTATAATTGTGGATTCTACACTTATGGGGTTGTCTGACTCCCTACACATATTCCAGGTGGAGATTGGTGGACTCCCACCTAATCCAACTAGCTTATTTTGGATTTTTTCATATCAACACATCTTTTTGTACTTCCAGATCCATTTTGGGGCCCTAAACAATGTTTTTTTGGCTTTCCACAGTCCAACTATAAACGCAATCAGAGTTTGATGGTGAAATGTGTAGTTCTCAAAAAGACCTTTCCAATGGGATATCATGCACCTAAAACGAAGTTCTTGGGCAAAAGTTACGACCCCGGGAAGTTGAGGTACCAACTTACCCATCGGGGCCAACATGAGTTTTGGCATTTCAACTCCTAGGGTTAGGTTTTTGGATGTCTATGGTTTTGGAATTCATGAGTAATGTTGAAAAGGATTCTAGAGCCTCGTTGCAATCATTTTGCTCAGATAGATGCACGCAACAACCACATCTATTCTCAGAGATAATTACCACCATTTGAGCAAGTTGTTTCAGCTCTGCAGTTTTATAGTTTCAACCTATTTTATTTATTCAATAGAAGATATTATTCACTGGATATCTATGGTGTTCTCTATATATTTGTGTTTATTGTATTCAGTATGTTAATCAGTTTGTTCTGCTCCTAAATTCAGACCAATGGTATCAGAGCGGTCTGCTCTTCCTATATTTTTCTTCGTGCATGTCCCCGAAAAGATCTAGGTATAAGAAGTTTGGACTTCAGCCAATTGAGAATTTTCAAGATCGGTCACGCCTATCCTGAAAAAAACCCATGGGGGAGAAAAATAAAGATGATGGAGCAGGAGATCCTTTTAAAATGTTGCTCGAGGAAGCCCTTACATGACAAAGGAACAAAATGACAGAAAAATTTTCATAGATATTTCAGTGGCTGTCCACAAGAGAAGCATCTTCATCAAGAGTCCATGCAACCCCCTTAATGGTACATCTAAACTTTGATATTCCATTATTTTAAGGAATGATAGATGCAGATGCTATATATAAATGGTTGAATCTGCTCAAAGGGTATCTTTCAGTCCACAATTTTTTCGATCGGGAAAAGATTACTTTTGCACTCCTCAAGGCCATCCCCCATGTTAAATACCGGTAGGACAATTACTCTGAGCAAAGGGCCATAGAGGAATCTGCAATATTTGTGGTCTCCCTCACATGGGATTCCTTTGAGAATGCCATTAAAGAACAATACTACCCTGTTGGAAGCTACGAGGACTAGTACACCAGATGGACCACCGTGGATTAGGAAAGGGACCAGACAGTACTAGATTTCAAAAATATTTCCCATACCCTATGCACCAAATTTGGTATCAAAGACTTTGAGCGACATGTGGTGCTCAAATACTGCGGTTATTTTCATAGATACATTCAAACAAAAATTGAGTTTTTGGACATCGCACCATTGGGTATAGCTTATAGATATGTTGTCAAGATCAAGCAGAAATTTAAGCAGAAGAGGCAAGAATTTGGATCTGCAAACTCCTCACAGTCGAAGCAGGGTAAAGGTGGCCCCAACCCACACAACAAGGGACAAAGAAAATATGGCCACTCTCAGGAAAACCAGTCCAAGTCGCAACACAAGAAGGGTAATGAGAAGTCGAAGAAGGACATAGGAAAATGGTGTGAATACCATAAAATCCCTAGGCACAACACCGAACAATTATTCTCCAAGCAATCACTCATGGCCAAGTTGAAGGCTTCCAAGTCAGAGGTTGATTCTTACTCCGAATCAAATCTAGAAGGAGGGAAGCGGATTATCGATGTTGGACCCATTGCCACTATCCTGACCACCAAATTTGTAACACCCTATTTTTCCCAGTTTGTAAAAATAATTATATTGGCCAAGAACTATGGCAAACTCAAAGATGGGAATGTTTGATTTGATGGACCTTTAAATAAAAGGTCGATGAATGTAAATTATGTTATGAATATGTGTTTCATAACTGCTAGGAGGGGGATGTGCTAAAAGAGACCATGATGGCTAATGAGAGGTGGTGGAAGGGACCTGGAATGGTTGCATTAACTTCCACCCAGCCAGTACCGTACTGGTTTATACTTGCTCCAAAAACCAAAGCAGATCTCTGATCCTAGAATGGATTTCCTATCAGATTGGTAGGTGGGGAGGCTCCTCAAGAGTTAATGAGGGGATGGGGGTGAACCACCCATCTGTAACATCCCTCAGACCTGACCACGGATGACGAAATTCGCACCACACGCAACCTTGTAGACAAAAATTGGCAAGAGAGGAAATGTGGTGGGGAGGAGAGAAGAGCGCATGCAACAGAGATCACGAAAGGGAACTGGAGAAAACCCTGGAAATGCAGGGAGTTCTGAATATCAGGAGAAGGAGAGTAACCTTCATCCTGGATTATTTTCCTATATCAGGAGAAGGAGAGTAACCTTGATCCTGGATTATTTTCCTGTATCAGGAGAAGGAGAGTAACCTTCGTCCTTGATTTTCGTTGAGTTGGAAGTAGGAGACTAAACCTCAAAGCAACGTGGTCTAGCTCGGGGGTGGCTAGTGGTAAATCCGGTTGGAGTCACTGAGCCTACGGTTGGGTGGAAACGAGAACCCCTCTCAGTAGTTGCATCACGCCTGGTAGATCTGATAAGTGTTTTATACCTTGTATTTGAGACTGAATATCATGAATGCATGCTTATGTTTATATGCCCATAATAATTTATGTGTAGAATGATTGCCTGGTGTTTTAAACAGGAAATAATGGATGCATGTGTATTCTTATATGTCATCGTTGGTTTATGTACAAATGGTTAAGTCTGGGGCCAGAAGGGTAGGTCTCTAAGGTCTCGGAGTCATGGGAGTTTCAAGCCCCGAGAAGTTGAATTTCGTGATTCAATCTCAGAAGGGATAGCGAGCCCAATTATAGAAAGAGAGAATACCCTATCATTTGGTTGACGAACAACCATAATCCTTTTGGGAATACCTCGGATCTATCAAGACCAATGGATCTAGAGAAGGAGCGCAGGAGTTAACATGTCGACCCTTTCAGCCTTCGCAAGTAGCGATGGGATCCAAGACCGTAGATCCAAGGATCTGACAAAACCCTATTGCCCATTGATCTTAGCCTTTGTATAGGCAAGAGAGTAGCATTTCACTGACTCGTGACTTGGAGTGGTCAAGGGTAGGACTGCATGAACTCACGATTTGTGAGATCACAACGTGCTCGTGACTGTTGGATCCAGGCCACGAGAGAACCATAGGATCTGAAATTTCATGGTTATCGCCTATCAAGGGTTTGAAACTTGAGAGAATTTATTTTCAACCATAGAAGTCGATAAGTGTCGAGCATCGAGGGCTCGTGCAAACACGTGGCCCATTTGTAAGTGGGGACCGTGTGTTTGACATGTGGCATAACAACAAGTTCCCATAGAAGGGTGGGAGTGAGTGTCGGGTGATGGACACATGTCGCCTAGGAAACAGTCAACCTATTGTTGACTTATGGTATCTCGAGAATTCACGAAGGAGGAGCACGAGAGCTCAAAACTCCAACTCGTCAAGTCGCAAGATGTGAGTAGTGCAAGTATTTAGCCTAGGAAGCGGGTGACCGGTGGTGGACACTTGTCACCTATGAAAGAGTCAACCCATTGTTGACTTATCCTGGCTCAGGGTTTCACAGAATGAATTTTCACCTTGATATCTAAGGTCGTGAAATGCTGAGAGACGAGGTCTCGTCCGATGGGCGGCAGCGGCACAGCTCATGAGCAGAGTATAGTGGAGGAGACAAGTGGTGTGAGCACATTGCTTTGGCAGAGTCCACGTAACGTTGACCTCTCGTGTTTCGATATTTCGAAAAGGAGGAGCACAAGGGCTCAACACCTCAACTAGCGAAGTTGCAAGTGGTGCTAATGTTTGGCCTAGCCTATGGTTACATGTAGCAGGTGCTAGTGAGGAAGGAGCCATACCCGTATTATATCTCTAGTATCGGAATTTGGAGAAAGGGGAGTTGAGAGTCTTGACTCCCAACTTGCGATTTGCGAAAGGTGCTCACACTAAGGCCAGGTTGAGGTCATTTGGAGGAGGATAAGGGAAGGGAGGGTTTGCGCTAGGCCCCATAGAAGTCTCGAGGATTTTTTCCCTCGAAGAAAAAGACAAAAAATTCTAGGATGTTGTAGTGGGTGTGTGACAAATTGGTATCAGAGCATGGTTACAACACTTGGCCTGCTTGGGCTCATGAACAAGTTGCGCAGAAACTCCATTTCGATTACTCTTAAAAGGAGTAACCCTCTATCTTAACCCCCTTTATCAAAATCCGAAGTTAAGAATGAAAAATTCCTATTGTGTGTATGCATTTGAAAAATATGAATTATGCACTGATTGTGAATGAATATAAATATTGACTAACAACAAATGTTTTTCCTACACACAAGAAGATGATTAACCATGGGAAATTGCAGACGCATGGAATGGTGATGCACCACGAAGTGGGGGATGACTCCCACAACAGAGACGAAGAGTCTGACGAAAGGAGAGCTGTAGAGACACCTCCAGATCTAGTTGAGACTGTGAGGAGCCTCATGGTCAAACTACATAGCTACAAGGCCGACAATGAAAGGTTGATAAAAGAGCAAGAGAAGAAAACATAAATTAATTAAGTCTTGTTGCAGAGTTTATCCGACATACAAAGACAATTGCAGCATGGACCTGACACCAGTCACGCGGACTGACGATAGACAAAGAAAAGTCAAAGTCCACCTGAGATACGGAAACGTGGTCTTTAAGTGGCCACACTGGGAAGAGAACCTCGAGAAAGGTCCACCCCAGAGATAAGGGACAAGAGTTGGATGAGTCCTCTGGAAAGGAAACTAACGACTCGGAGGGATCTTCTAGTAGTAGGACTAGTTCTTATTCCCGAAGAAAATGGAAGAATCAAAAGCATCCCAAAAGTCATAATCTCGAAGAATTCAAGAAGGCCAAACCACCCTCTTTCGATGGTGAAATAAAGAAGGGGGAGGAAGTGGAGGCCTGGCTGCTTGGACTAAAGAAGTATTTCAGAGTCCATGACTTCTCAGAAAAATTGAAGGCCCGAGTAGCCACTTTCAACTTGAATGGAAAGGCTTCCATTTAGTGGGAAGACCTTAAGAATGTAAAAGGGATTCATGAAGAGGACCTATCTTGGGAACGGTTTTAGAAATACTTCAAAAAGAAGTATCTTTCGGAAAAATATTTCGACGAAAAGACTAAAGAATTCTATGAACTCAAGCTGGGGAAACTCACCATAGAGGAATATGTCAGCAGATTCCTCGAGTTGTTGAGGTACGTACCCTATATAAAAACAGAAAAGGAAAAGGTGAAACGATTCATCAGTGGACTACCTAAGGACTATCAGAACATGATTGAGTTTAATGAACCAAAGCCCCTAGAAGACACTATCCGAAAGGCAAGATATTGTTATGAACAACTTGTGCATTGGACAGAACCTCGCAAAAGATGGAAGCAAGAGAATAGTTCGGGATTCCAGAAAAAGGGGTTTAAATCCCCAAGATTTAAGAACTATAAAAAGGACTCAAGGATGAGCTTTCCAACCTGAAGTGTACATCAGTAGAATTTCCCCTCCCAGAGAGGAAATAAACCTTTTGGATCTACCCCAGGAAAGATTAATAACCCAAAGAGAGAACCCTTGAAATGTTGGGGTTGTGGAGAAGAACATCTACTAAGGGATTGCTCGCACGGACAACAGAACAATCGGAGAATTTACAATGTTCAAGAAGCCACCACCATCAATGATGTGGTCAGGAGTGTGCCACAAATCTATGCAGCCTTGGATAATAAGCAAGTTGACCACCAAGCTTCAGTGGTGGAGATGGAAGGTATGATCACCAACCATCTAGTATCTATTCTAATTGACCCTGGTTCAAATTTGAGTCCTAAGGCTGTTGATAAGTGTAAATTATAGCCACATAAACATGCCAAACCATGGTTGGTACAGTTAGCCACTGGCACCAAAAGAAAGGTAGCGAAGGTCATACCATCTTGCCAATTCACTATGGGTGAATTCCCCACCCAAGCAACCCTTAACATACTACCCCTAGGATCATATGACATGTTGATTGGTATGGACTGGCTAGCCACATATAAAGCCAGACTGGACTGTTACCATAAAACCTTAGAATGTATAGGCGAAGAAGGAAGAAGGATAACCCTCCGAGGAATCCAAAAATCTATCTCGGTGAGACGAATATCAGCCCTTCAAATGAGGAAGTATTGCAGAAAAGGATGTCCACTTTATGCGATACAGGTGTTGGAATCAGTTGAAGGTGACAAACCAAGCCTTGAAGACCACCCCACACTAAGAGAATATGGAGATGTATTTCTAGAAGATGTACCGGGTCTACCTCCGAGAAGGGACATTGACTTCTTGATAGAACTTGCACCAAGAGAAGTGCTAGTGTCTAGGACACCCTACAAGATGAGCACACCCAAGCTAGTTGAACTTAAATTACAACTAAAGGAAATGATGGACAAAGGCTATATCCGGCCTAGAATGTCTCCATGGGGAGCACCAGTTCTGTTTGTAAAGAAGAAAGATGGTACCCTCCGACTGTGCATAGATTATAGACAACACAATAAAGTAACCATAAAGAACAAGTATCCCTTACCCAGGATCGATGACCTTTTCGATCAATTGGGAGGTGCTTCCATATTCTCAAAGATTGACTTGAAATCTGGATACCATCAAGTACAAACCACTGTGGATTGCGATATCTATTTGACCAACCAAACCTCAATGCTAGACAAGCTAGGTGGATGGCCCTCCTTAGTGAGTTTGATTTTGAAATAAAACATGTTAAAGGAAAGGAAAATAAGGTGGTTGATGCCCTTGGCAGAAGTATGAAAACAATTCACCTGACAGCGGTGAGCACCTGCGAGATGAATATCAAGGAAAGAGTCAGGAATGCACAAGAAATAGACAAATTCTTCCAGACCATGACCTCGTACCTGGAGAAAGAACCCACAAGGATAAAGTATGAAGTCTACCAAATGATAGATGGAGGTTTACTGAGTTACAGAAACAGATTGTATATTCCAAATTGTGATGACTTGAAGAGGTTCATAATGTATGAACTACATAAAAGACCATATACTGGTCATCCAAGACACCAGAAGATGATCACAGCCACCAGGAAACAATTCTATTGGCCTGGATTGAAGAAATACATAGATGAGTACTTAGCCAAATGCATATAGTGCCAACATGTTAAAGCAGAACACCGACACCCAGCAGGATTATTACAACCCTTGCCAATCCCGGAATGGAAATGGGAAACCATCTCCATGGATTTCATCACTGGATTGCTAACATCGACTAAATGGAATGACGCCATCATGGTAGTGGTGGATAAACTAAGAAAGTTCGCTCATTTTATCCCCATCAAGTCGACTTGCAAGGCAATATATGTTGCCCACATATTCATGAAGGAGATATTCAGACTACATGGTATGCCTAAAGAGATCGTGTCTGACAGAGACACGAAATTTACTTCCAACTTTTGGAAATCCTTGATTGTTGGTCTGGAGACCAAATTACTGTTTAGCACAACCTATCATCCTCAAACCGATGGACGGATGGAAAGAGTGAACCAAATATTAGAAGACATGTTAAGGATGTTAAGGATGCATGTAATGCATCAACCCAAAAAGTGGGAAGATTTCCTGCCACTGGTGGAATTCGCCCACAATAATGGCTACCAAGAATCCCTGAAGATGAGCCCTTTCGAAGTCCTCTATGGTAGACCGTGCAACACTCCAGTCAATTGGAGTAATCCCATGAATAGAGTTACTATTGTACTCGACATGCTAAAAGAAATGGAACAACAAGTGACTCAGATAAAAAAAAATCTAAAGGTCGCTCAAAACAGACAGAAAAGTTACGCCGACCGAAAGAGAACTCCAAGAGAATTCAAGACGAGAGAYCACATATATCTCAGAGTTAGGCCCAGGAAGAGTTCCCTGAGGATGGGAGCTTGTGCCAAGTTGGAACCTCGGTATTGTGGACCCTTTGAAGTTCTAGATAGAGTGGGACCTATAGCCTATAGGCTAGCACTTCTTCCCACAGTAAATGCACATAATGTTTTCCATGTTTCATTATTGAAGAAATATGTACATGATTCTAATCATATAATTGACTGGTTTGTGATCTAGGTGGAACCGGAGGGAGAATTCCTACCATAACCTCAATGCATACTAAACAGAAAGGAAACCCCACTCAGGAACCGAACCATTGCACAGGTCAAGGTGCAGTGGAAACATTTTGGCCCAGATGAGGCTACATGGGAAATGGAAGATGCCATGAAACAAGCATATCCGATTTTGTTTACTTCTATACATACACGTCATATTGATAGATAGAACATCGAGGAAGGTGTTCCTTTAAGGGGGAGGGAATTGTAACACCTTGTTTCACCCAGTTTGTAAAAATAACTATATTGGCCAAGAACTATGGAAAACTGAAAGATGGGAATGTTTGATTTGACGGACCTTTACATAAAAGGTTGATGAATGTAAATTATGTTATGAATATGTGTTGCATGACTACAGGGAGGGGGATGTGATAAAAGAGACCATGATGGCTAATGAGAGGTGGTGGAAGGGACCTGGAATGGTTGCGTTAACTTCCACCGAGCCAGTACTGTACTAGTTTATACTTGCTCCAAAAACCAAAGCAGCTCTCTAATCCTAGAATGGAATCCCCGTCAGATTGGTAGGTGGGGAGGCTCCTCAAGAGTTAATGAGGGGATGGGGGTGAACCACCCATCTGTAACATCCCTCAAACCTGAGCACGAATGGCGAAATTCGTGCCACGTACAAACTTGCAGACAAAAATTGGCAAGAGAGGAAATGTGGTGGGGAGGAGAGAAGAGTGCGTCGGCGGAGATCGCAGAAGGGAACTGGAGAAAACCTTGGAAATGCAGGGAGTTCTGAATATCAGGAGAAGGAGAGTAACCTTCATCCTGGATTATTTTCCTGTATCAGGAGAAGGAGAGTAACCTTCATCCTAGATTATTTTCCTGTATCGGGAGAAGGAGAGTAACCTTCATCCTGGATTATTTTCCTGTAACAGGAGAAGGAGAGTAACCTTCGTCCTTGATTTTCGTTGAGCTGGAAGTAGGAGACTGAACCTCAAAGCATCGTGGTCTAGCTCGAGGGTGGCTAGTGGTAAATCCATTTGGAGTCACTAAGCCTACGGTTGGGTGGAAACGAGCACCCCTCTCAGTAGTTGCATCACGTATGGTAGATCTGATAAGTGTTTTATACCTTGTATTTCAGACTGAATATCATGAATGCATGCTTATGTTTATATGCCCATAATAATTTCTGTGTAGAATGATTGCCTGGTGTTTTAAACTAGAAATTATGGATGCATGTGTATGCTTATATGTCATCATTGGTTTCTATACAAATGTTTAAGTCTGTGACTAGAAGGGTAGCTCTCTAAGGTGTTGGAGTCATGGGAGTTTGAAGCCCCGAGAAGTTGAATTTCGTGATTCAAGCTCAGAAGGGATAGTGAGCCCAATTATAGAAAGAGAGAATACCCTATCATTTGGTTGACAAATGACCGTAATCCTTTCGGGATAACTCCAGATCTATCGAGACTGCTGGATCTAGAGAAGGAGCGCAGGCGTTAACACCTCGACCCTTTCAGCCTTCGCAAGTAACGATGGGATCCAGGACTGTAGATTCAAGGATCTGATGGAGCCCTATTGACCATTGATCTTAGCCTTTGCATAGGAAGGAGAGTAGCATTTCGCTAACTTGCGACTTGGAGTGGTCAAGGGTAGGACTGCATGAACTCACGATTCACGAGATCGCGACGTGATCGTGACCGTTGGATCTAGGCCATGGGAGAACCGTAGGATCATAATTTTCATGGTTATTGCCTATCGGGGGTTCGAAACTTGAGAGATTTTCTTTTTGACTGTAGAAGTCGCAAAGTGCCGAGCGTCGAGGTCTCGTGCAAACACATGGCCCGTCCATAAGTGGGGACCGCGTGGTTGACAGGTGGCGTAACAACAAGCGCCCAGAGAAGGATGGGAGCGGGTGCCGAGTGATGGACACATGTCGCCTAAGAAAGAGTCAACCTATTGTCGACTTATAGTATCTCAGGAATTCGCGAAGGAAGAGCACGAGGGCTCAACACTCCAACTCGCAAAGTTGCGAGATGTGAGTAGCGCTAGTATTTAGACTAGGAAGTGGGTGATTGGTGGTGGACACTTGTAACCTGGGAAAGAGTCCACCCATTGTTGACTTATCCTGGCTCGGGATTTCATAGGATGAAGAAGTTTCACCCTGATTGCTAAGGTTGTGAAACACCGAGAGACGAGTTCTCATGCGACAGGCGGTAGCGGCACAACTCGTGAGCAGAGTACAGCGGAGGAGACAAGTGGCATGAGCACATCGCTTTGGCAGAGTCCACGTAATGTTGACCTCTCGTTTTTTGGGATTTCGCAAAGGAGGAGCACGAGGGCTCAACACCTCAACTAGCGAAGTTGCAAGTGGTGCTAGTGTTTGGCCTAGCCTATGGTTACATGTAGCAAGTGCTAGTGAGGAAGGAGCCATACCCGTATCGTATCTCGGGTATCAACGTTTGGAGAAAGGGGAGTCAAGAGTCTTGACTCCCAACTCGCGAGTTGCGAAAGGCACTCACGCTAAGGCCAGGTTGTGGTCTTTTGGAGGAGGATAAGGGAAGGGAGGGTCTGCACTAGGCCTTATAGAAGTCTTAGGGATTCTGTCCCTCGAAGAAAAGGACGAAAAATTCTAGGTTGCCTTAGTGGGTGTATGAAAAAATTCCAGCCAAGTGAACCATAAGAAACAGAGGAAGGGGAACTCCTATTTAACTCACACATGTGGGTAAAGGGGGCTCTGCTTCACTTCATTGTCGATAGCGACAGACAGAAGAACCTAATCTCAACAGAGATCGTCAAGTTGTTGAATCTGTCGACAACACTGCACCTGCATCCCTACACCATTGGCTGGATTCACCAAGGAAGAGATCTCTGTGTCAGCCAACAATGATGTCTGCCCTATGACATCAAGCCTTTCAAAGACGAGGTATTTTGTGATATTTCTCCACTTGAAGTTTGTGATGTTATTTTAGGACAACCATATTTGTGGAAGTGTCATGTTATGTATGAGTCTAGACCCCACAATGTTATTATTACTTTGGGTAGACAATTTAGTACATGATACTAGAGGTAGCACCTCCTACCACTATTTCTTTAATCTTTGCTAAGAAATGCAGTAACATCATTTCATAGACCGAGAAGTTTGTCTTCTTTATGATCCATGCTCATAGAAATAAGAAGGTCGCCGCCATATCTGTGGCCTCTACATAGAGCCTCTCTTTGCAGTAGAATCAAGTGGACATAATCATGGATGAGTACAGAGACATCTTCTCCTCACCCACCGGGGTACCGATGCACTACCAAGTCAAGCATCCAATTGACCTAACCCTTGGAACACCTCTGCCTAATGGACCAGTCTACCATCGCTCACTGATGGAAAATGACGAAATCAAAAGTCATAGCCAAGATCTTCTTCAAAAGGGGCACATCATACCCAACTCCTCCCCTTGCAGAAGCCCGATTGTACGAGTGCAAAACAAGGATGGGACCTGGCGGCTCGGAATTGATTACAGAGCATTAAAAAAAATCACAGTCAAGAACAAGTACCCAATTCCCAGAATTTATGACCTTTTCGATCAAATCAAGGGGGAAAACTTCTTCAACAAGATTGACCTAAAGTCTGGCTACCACCAGGTTCCCATCGAACCAACTGATGTATGGAAGACAACTTTAAATCTAAATAAGGTCTCTTCGAATGGTTAATAATGCCCTTTGGCTTAAAAAATGCAGCAACCACTTTCATGAGGTTGATGGATGATGTGTGAGACCCTTCACCAATTCGTTTTTGGTAGTATATTTGGATGACATCCTCATCTTCAACAGAACTTGGGAGGAGCATATGTAGCATATTCAACAGGTTTTGAGCACTCTGTAGAAACACAAGCTATATGCCAACTTGGAAAAATGTTCATTTGGCATGAACATGGTCCAATACTTGGGCTACATTGTTGATGAGCATGGGGTACATGTTGATCCAGCTAAGATCCAATTCATCCATGATTGGCCAGCCATGACTACACTAACCGAGCTTCGAAGCTTCTTGGGACTAGCCAACTTCTACCGACGATTCATGTTGGGATTCTCCCATATTGCATGAGCCCTCAACCAAGTGACCAAGGGCGGTGGTAGGGAAAAGTTCGCATGGGGGAAGGAATAACAACGCACATTTGATAATCGGAAGCATCACTTGTGCTCAACTCTAGTATTATCCTTGCCCAATCTACAAAAAAATGTTTGAGATTGAGACTGATGCATCTAACTATGTTGTAGGTGCAGTTCTCACTCAACACAGTCACCTGGTGGCATATCATAGTGATGCACTCTCAAACAGTGTTCGGAAATACCCTACCTATGACAAGGAAATGTATTCCATTGTACAACCATGTCTTCAATAGAAACATTACATTTTGGGAAAAGAGACAATTATCCACACTCATCACAAGACTCTACATTTCATATAGACATAAGAGAAGTTGTAGAACGATCGCCATCAGAAGTGGTCCACCTACATGCAACAGTTCCATATCAACATCAAGTATAAGACATGTAGCACAAATCGTGTCGCTAACTTCCTCAATTGACCTCTTGTGGTTGTACTCACCACTATGCTTCTTTCCTATAGACATGAGGCATTTGAGTGGCCCCAACTTTATTAGCAAGACCCGAACTTCACCACCACCTATCAATCCTTGGGTATAGGCATGAATGTCACTGATTTTCACATTCAGGACAGACTGTTATGCCATCTGGGCCATCTCTATGCTCCTGCAAGTGAGCGTGCAAAGTTTATTTGGGAAGCTCACTACAGTCGGATGGAAAGATATTTTGGCATAGAGAAAACTATGGTCTTCGATAGGACGTCAAAAAGTATATCAGATCTTGCACTACCTATGCCATTGCCAAACCATCCATCAAGAAGCAAGGCTTATACACCCCTCTTCCTACTCCCAAGAAGCCTTGGGAATCCATCTCAATGGATTACATGCCTGGCCTTCCATCCATCAATCAAGGCAATGATTTTGTATTTGTAGTAGTTAATCAATTTACGAAGACGGCCATCCTCATAGCCTAGAAGAAGAACATCACAGCGACAGATATTGACAATTTTTTCTTTGAATGAGTGTGGGTCCATTTTTGGATACCACAAACCATCATCTCTGGATGAGACATCAGATTCCTCAACACATTTTGGTTGAGTCTCTGGTCACTATTAGACACCAAGCTCACTAAATCCATTGTTTTCCACCCCCAAACCGACGGCCAAATAAAGGCCATCAATCAGATGATTGTGCACATACTATGCATGTACAACTCTAAGCATCCACGTACATGGGATGAGAGTCTCCCCAATGTTCAACATAGTTACAACAGGAATTTCCATAGCTCCATCGACCATAGGCCAATTCAGGTGGGGCTGGCATTCCAATCCTTGGGTCCCATTAATGTTGCATTACCTCTTGTAACCACACAAACAGACTCTTCCCATGTTCAGTTGGAGACCAACAAATCCACCATATTCATTGAGCGGATTCAACACATTCTCCAATAGGTCCATGATATTTTATAGAAATTCAATGATAAGTACAAGCAGTGCCATGATCAACACAGGGTACCGCACCAATTTCAGGTGGGAGACAAGGTCTGGTTACATTTGCAGAAAGAGCATCTTACATGCCCCCATCAAAAGCTTCTCCCACTTCGCTATGGGTCTTACACTATCACCAAGGTTGTGGGTATCAATGCTTTTGAGCTCAACACTCCACCCTTCCTTGTCTAGCACCCAGTGTTCAATGTGGACCTCCTTTGGCCATATTTTCCACCATTATTAGACACCTTAGAGATCACAAAACAACTGACACTGACATTTCTCAACGTTGACAACATGGAACATGCATCCACTAATCAGATAGTGGACACATGGGTCAAGGGAACTCACCAATGGATCTAGCTTTATCGGGTTGTCAAGGCAGGGAAACTTCTACACCAAGGCAAGTGGCTCACCTGAGGGAAAATTTAACAGAAGTTTCCTCACCTGATGGGGGAACTCAGCACAATGGAGATCATTTCTTCCTAAGGGAGGAGGAATGAGCCAGGTGGATGTTGGTGGCCACCCACATATTCCAATTGGCTCCTCTTGACAGTTTTTAGTTCAACACGTTCTTCTGTACTTCTTTGTAATTGTGGGTTTTACACTTTCGGGGATGTCTGAATCCCTACACATCTTCCAGGTGGATACTAGTGGCCTCCCACCTAATCCAACTGGCTTATTTTGGATTTTTTCATGTCAGCATACCTTTTGTACTTCCAAGGCCATTTTGGGGCCCTAAACAATTTTTTTTGGCTTGCCACTGTAAAATTGTAAATCAGGATAGTGTTTGATGGTGTAATGTGTAGTTTTACAAAATACCTTTCCAACGAGCTATCACGTGCCTAAAACGGAGGTCGTATGCAAAAGTTGCGACCCCAAGAAGTTGAGGTACCAACTTACCCATCGGGGCCCACATGACTTTTGGCGTTTCACCTCCAAGGGTTAGGTTTTTGGCTCTCTAGGGTTTTGGAATTCATGAGTAATATTAAAAAGGCCTCTGGACCCTCATTGTGATCATTCTTCTCAGACATATGTGTGTATCAGACACATCTCTTCTTAGAGATAACTGCAACCATTCAAGTAAGTTGTTTCAGTTATATAGTTTTACAGTTTCAGCCTATTTCATTTATTCAATAGAAGATATTCTTCATTGGATATATATGTGTTGTTCTCTGTATCTCTATGTTTATTTTGTTCAATATGTTAATCAGTTTGTTCCACTCATAAATCTAGATCATCTGGTTAATGTCAAACACATTTTTCTTGAGTTTATGATCTATCAAAATACATAATAGGTTTAGTGTAGCTACGTTTTCCTTACAATTATGATCTATCCAATTAGAATTTTGGGTCATTGTGGCCACGTTTTACAATTCCTGGTTACCATGGCCATGGTTTCGTTCTAGACATGATCCACCCTTAAGTTTAAAAATACATGCATTTTGATAAAAAATGCTTATGGTAAGAGATATATGATTAATTAAATTTTTTTATTATATTGATTTAACCTCATCTTAGTATTTGAAAATTTAAAATTAATGTCTTTCCCCTTATATCAACCACTTTTATTTATGTGGTTGTGCTAGTTTATTTAACAATAAAAGAAGTGAAGGATTGTTTAAATATTCTACAAAATGATTTTTGTTGTTGTTGTTGTTGTTGTTGTTGTTTGAAATTCATTTCGTATAAGATGAAGATTTTTTTAGTTTATCTTTGTTTATTTAATGTGTTCTCTTATTCATCATCATTTTAAATTAAACAAATAAAATATCAAAATTCTTTTGACATTTATTCAATATATTAATTTTGTATTTATTATTAAATTAAACCAAATTATTTATTATTTATTATGGTGCACAATTTTATATTTTTATTATTTATTACTCTACAATAATCTACTTTACATGAAAATATTAATAATAAAAAATTAACAAGTTTAACTATAATATAATATAATATTTCCAGTTTACATGAAAATATTAATAATAAAAAATTAACAAGTTTAACTATAATATAATATTTTATATTATCAGTTTACATGAAAATATTAATAATAAAAAAAAACAAGTTTAAATATAATATAATATAATATAATATAAAATATGCTTTTATTATCTCTTAAAAACCTATTCTTCACTTCATTTTTTTCATAATTGACACAACATTTAAAAAAAAAAAAATTAAATTTATTGAAAAACTATGATGCTTATATGATTTTAGGATCAAGGTGTTTATCCACTCTTTATTTTATTTTATTTTTAAAACTATTTTCCACTTCAAAATTTTCCTTGAGGCAAAATATGATAAAAAATAAAATCAAATTTATTGAAAAACTATCCCAGTTTAGGGGCATGGTGTTTATCCATTCTTTGTTATTATTGAGTGTGACTAGCAATTCTCTCAAATCGACTCAACTTTACTATAGTTACGAGTTTCTTCTGAAATAATCTCACTACATTACATTAATGGCAGTAACAAATTATTAGCAGTTTCATTAAAAGCTGTTGCAGAACAGATTATTAGCAGGTTCACGTATTTTATTTTCAGAATCTCTCAGGAAAAGGATTCAAAGTTTCCACACAACAAAATTAATCGTAGTCTCTTCTTGCATTCCAATTAAAACAACATATCTCCAAATTTAGCTATTGCTTGCCGACTATAACATCACAGATTCAACAAAATTAATCGTAGTCTCTTCTTGGATTCCAATTGAAATAACATATCTCCAAATTTAGCTATTGCTTGCCGACTATAACATCACAGATTCAGATAAGCCAAAGCCAAAATTATATTTTAAATAAGTTCCAAATAGCCTATTCTTTTAAAGACGGGAAATCCAATGACCTAAATAGATTTGAAGTTCTGGTCATTTGAGATGACTGTCGAAACACGTGCAGCAATGGATATAAATACCACTGTTTGTCAAAAACGATGGGCTAGGAAACCGCTGCTAAGGTCACGGGTTCAAAAGACGGAGCCTTAAGTAACCGCATTCTTTCTTGGAATTAAAAATCAAAATTTTGTGGCCGAGCAAACAGATCTGGGGATAAGATAAGATACAGACTTGTGGGTACTCGTGTCGACGTGTTGTAAATCGCACTCGTGTCGACGTGTCGTAACGATTTACAAGGCACGATTAGGAGGGCGACGGACAGAAAGAGACGGGCGTGATGAGAAACTCACGGGCAGAAAGAGACGGGTTAAACGGGCTAAACGTTCTACGAAAAGAAAGAGACGGGTTAAACGTTCTACGAAAATACGATTTTTTCAGGGGACTATTTTTTTTTTTAAGACGTTAGTTGTCCTTGCTAATATCGGAGATAATGGCCATGTGAACGATTCATTATGTTCATATTCATTTCATAGGTTTTAATTAGACAACGAGTCTTTTATAAATGACACTCTTTTTGTTGGCTAAACTATGGGCCAATTATCATATAAATTACTCATCCAGTTCGTTATATTCATCTTTTGAGTTCTTCTTAAATAATTAGATAGTACGTCTTTTTGAGTTGTCATGCAGAGTCTAGAGTCATAGTCTACCCTCCTTCATGTGATATAAAAAGGAAAGACTACATACAATTTTTTTAATTTCGAAGAGCAATAGCAGACCAACACATGGTATTGGTTAAAGGCATTCAAGAAAGAGACATTTCTAAACAAACACACACATGAGAGCTTAAAAGAAAATATGATGGCAGAAGAATGACTTGATTAATTGAATCCCCTCATATAAAAGTTGCAAAATAGTTCCTAAGTTGTGACTTCGAAAGCTAGAAAGCAGAGAAATGGTAGGTTGGCCGAAGTATGATATTTCACCATAGGGTGTGTGCAGAGGCAAGATGATCCCAAGAAGAGCCACTCACCACTTCGAAGGCACTAGAGAGAGGTGTAACAATAGGATCAAGAGGACCATTGTTGGGTGGGAACAAAGCGCCACGAGACTCATTGACTGCACATGCATCTACTAGATTGAAGACAAAAGCCAAAGAGTAAGAGGTTATTAATTATCTGCACACTTGCCTAGGACGATCAAGGATTTGAGTATGGGAGAAATGTTGAGGGGGGCTCTTAGGCCCTAATAGTCATCACATACATGCATTATTACACATTAGACATAAAGTGGATAAAGTCAAGTAATTATATATGAATAAATGTAATAAAGGATTAAAAAACACCTAATGAATGATTAGTTGGAGTTGGTGCAACCGCTCCAACCATTTACCTATTGTATAAATAACCCTAAATATGTAATACAAACTTGGTTGGATATCCTTCCCACAAATCTCTCCTTCTTTCTTGAGTTACATGTGTGTCTTGATGTTGTTCTTGTTATAATGTCGTCTCTTTTTTAATGTCTCTCCCTAATTCCTGAGACTACAACATTATCCTATAAATAAAATGACAAGAAAAAGTTGTGTTGTTTGCTTACAAATTGTTTGATAAATCTAGTCTCTATATTTTATATTATCTGAAGTTTTGGCTCACAACCACATAAGCTTAAAAGTATTTGAACTAGTGGCTTATGAAAGGTGATTAGACTAAGTTAAAATAAACCATGGAGATTTTATCAATTGTTAGGCTTGACGTGCAAGAGATTTTGATTAAGTTCCTTACTAGAATATCTACCACAAACAATACCAATAACTATTGTTTTGGTGAGTATGAACAACTTCCCAAGATGTGGTTCCAATAAATCACTTGGAAATAGGTTCCAAACTAATATCATCTTACAACAAGCTGAGAATGATGTTCACTTCAAATTTTTTAGGTTGATTTTAATGTAGTGCATTAATGATGAACAAGAGAAATAGTTGCAAGGTAGCTAGTCCTTGCCTGCATAGTTTGTATCTAGTGAGTGCTAGTCAATATAACAATATGTAATAACTTCCAGTACATCAATCTGCGGAAGTTTTATCCATTGTTTCATCCACTAGCAACAATGTTGGTATGTAGTAGAACAACTAATAACAAACGTGCTTGCAATTAAAATCCGTAAGACATCACACAAAAAAAAGTGTAAGCACCATTTCGTCCATATGATTCAACAAAAAACATTAAAAAATCCTTTGAAATTATTGCTTTTGCTTCTAAAGTTAATATTATTGTAAACAAAATTCTAAAGATGGATTACAAAATTATCATAATATTTTTCTATTGTATAATGAGAAAGTACAAGAAATGTAAATACAGTGTCAATTGTAGGGACTTAGAAGATAAAGGTTGGTCTATCACTTAACCATTTTGGGTGTGAATCTAATGGATGAATTATCATGGCTTATTTATAGTAATTTATAATATTTAAATAATCTATATAATGTGTTGAGTTGGCTAGGTGTAAAATTATATTAAACATGCTTGAGAATGTTATAAAAAAATGAATACATTTGAAGTAAACACATTTATTTAATTTAAATTATAATTTTTTCAGATTATATGTCACATATTTTAAAATTTCATATATCTTACACAATGAATATAAATTTTATCATAATTTTTCATATTCTATTTTATATTACAGATTTTGTAGTTTCCTATTTTTTCATATTCTATATTACAGATTTGGTAGTTTCATATATTTTATATGGTTTTAGCTAAAGTAAAATAATATATGTGATCTTAACTAAAGTTTTAGCATTTCTCTAACTGAAATAATATTTTGGATTGTTAAAATAGGCTAACAGAAATAGGCCTCGAATTAATTTTGGACTTCTTTGGAAAAATGAATAAACTAACAAGTAGATATATTTTTATTTATTTATTGATTGATTTCCATTCATTGCTTCACTCATTGTCGGCCTGCAGAATGGTCTTTGGTTCAACACATGTACGCCCAAATATAATTATTGCAGGCTCACATATATGTGAGCATGCTCACATATATGTGAATGGTCTTTGGTTCAACACATGTACGCCCAAATATAATTATTGTTAGTGAGAAGAACAATAAATGCACTTAAAAATCATATTATACTCTTAAATTATGAAGAATTTTAACATATAAGGAATTTAAAATTTTGATTTATTTCTATCTTAAATAAATAAAAATGACAAAGATAAGAAGGGTTACTGTTTTTTTCTTATCAATTTCTATAAACCTAAATTTTCACATTAGGAAGAAAGGAAGTATCTTGAATCCTTTTTATTTTATCGAGTCTTGTGAGAATAATTGATATTCGAATTGAATATCTGATGTTCGTTGTAAACATAATTTGGTGGATTTAATAACTTGATTCAGTAATTAATTGAAGATTGTCAAAATCAACATGTCAATCATTTAAACAATATCTATCAACAAGAAGTGAATCATTGAAGAGATTGTTGACTACCGATATATTTGGGGTTGGGCAGATGGTGTTATATTAGCAAGAGGTTTATTGGTCCAAGATAGGACCAACCTTAATATAATATTGATTTGACACCAAGATATGACTATGTGATTGTAATGTGCAACTTGTGTAAAGTTGGGTATCCCTAGTTCTTGAAAAGATGAAACCTGTATACCGTGGAACAAGCTACGTGCAATAAAGAGGAAAACCAACATAATGCAAATTCTCGATCCATAGAAGCCATACCGAGTGGTATCTGAATATTATTCACTGACAAGTCCATGAAAGTTAGGCTTCTACACTATTCCATCTCGTCGGAAATGTTTATTTCTATCTACATGAAGTGAAGATCGAGTCTCTCCAACATATTAGTTTCCAAACTAACCGGAATATTCCCTTCCAACTGATTCTAGTAAAACCCTAGGATGCGAAGCTGGGTCAATCTACCTAATTCCCTAAGAATTGTTCCAGGACAAAGAGCCTATAGCTCTATCAGATTACCCAATGGTGGAGGTATCTCGTCAGACAAACAATTCACTGTCAGATTTAGAGAGGACATATTTTTCACCTCGGCCAGCTCCATAAAACGTTTCCTTCTATATAATTTTGGCTGAGGTCCAATGCCTCTAGGTTTATACATTCGGTAAGAAACCGAGGAAATTCTCCTATTAGCGAATGTTAAATATAATGTAACTTCAACAGTCTAACTGTACACTGCCAGTTGTCATGGCCAGCTGTACTATCATTTCTTGATTTGCTTGAGCCTATTTAGCTCAACTAGATTCCCTTTTCTATTGTACTCTTTCATTTGCATTACTAATATACTGAATTCTATTTCTTCTCTGCTCCTTCTCTATATTCTTTGCTTCACATTTTATCATGGTATTAGAGCTTTAGCAGTAAGCCTCTTAACACAATCTGGAGAGCAACCCGATCCTCAACAACGCAAATCTTACACTGTGAACGAGAGCATAGGATGTGAGATTCTTCACAAAGCCTGGAGAGAAATCCGTAGTCCTCCATCCGCTCAAAAGATCGTCGCAGAAAGCACGCATGAGGAAGCAGAGCACAATATGCTCAAAAGATTGAGGAATCAGAGTTGCAGAAGGAAGAAAACGTTTAAAGATCTCGATAAATTCTTTCAAATTCATGAAATATTGTTGCAGAAGGCAAAAACGTTTAAAGAATTCGGAAAATTCTCACAAACTCGTGAAAGATTGCTGCAGAGGGCAGAAAGATTTAAAGTATTCGTGAAAGTCTTTCAATTCGTGAAAGATTCACAAATTTCCTTCTTTAGGAGAAACTCTTTACAAGAACAACAAAGAACGCGCTAAAGCAGCCAAGAACGAACAGACGCAGTCGTAAGATCTGTCCTGCTGGCAGATCTGAGGCGTTAATCGAGTCCAGAAAGGACGAGGAGCGCGTAGAAAAGACAAAATATTTCCAGCCATCAGATTTAGCCCAGAGGACCGATAGCCGTCGGATCCGAGAAAAAGTGCGTGAAGTTTAGTCCTCTGGAGTGCATAGGAGAAAAGTCGACTTGCGAAGTCACGAAATCCCAAAATCATTGGGACCATCCATGAAGGAGGACATGTGGCGAGATCTTGGCATTTCGCTGACTTGCAGAGAGTAAAGGTCAGAGAACACTGCGGTGAGAATTCGTGAATCGCGAAATCATGACTCGACCTAAACCATTGGATCGAGAAAGATCGTTCGTTGTCGATCTGATACTATCACGAAATCGGGAATAGGGAGTTGGACGAGTAGAGGAGCTGCTACCTTCAGCGTCAAAATGCAAAAGTCTCGAAACGCGAAAGCCCGTAGCACCTGGTTTTTTCTGCCCACGATCATATGAGAAGCTAAACTTTCTTTGGCTCTCGAGTAAACTCAGAAAGCCCTATTCCGCCATTAAAGGGGCTACAGTTGTTGGAGTATTACAGTTGCTAAAGAACATAGCTCAGAGCCCTGAATCAGTAGATCTTTCTCTCGGATAGTCAGATCGAGCTTGATCAAAGTCAAAGAAGTGGTTTACACCACGTTTTTCGGTCCGAAGTCACTGGAAGAAATTAGAAGACCTAGTTTTACACGCAAGAAACATGTAAACACGAAATTTTCTAACAGTTTTTTTTCTTCTATTTTGTTAAAATTCTTTAAAGATGGCCACGTCTAGCAATTTATGACCAACTCAAGGTCCGATTCTTCTTGGAAAAAATTATGAGTTTTGGTCTCTTCGAATGAAATCTTTCTTGCAAGCATAAGAGTGTTGGGATCCAGTGCATCTTGGATATGTGGAACCAAATCCAATAGACCTTTTCGCCATGACAAACCAACAGAGAATTGCTCAGGCAACACAGAGGAACATAGAGAATAAAGCCAAATTTTGGATTCAAAATTCCATGGATGACTCGATTATCTCAAAAATCACAAGCGCAGGTACTTCAAAACAGGCCTGGGACATCCTTAAATCAGCCTATCAAGGAAATGACAGGGTCAAAATAGTAAAACTGCAGACCTTGAGGACGCAATTCGAGACTTTAAGAATGATAGAGTCTGAAAATGTGGATCAGTTTATGACCAGAGTCATGGGAATCGTAAACCAGACCAGATTGACTGGTGAAGCCATCCCTGATCAACGCATTGTTGAGAAAGTCCTCAGAAGTTTACCAAAGAAATTCGAAATGGTTGTTACAACAATCCTTGAATCCAAGGATCTGTCACGTTTTTCAACATATGAACTAATTGGTTCCCTGTTGACACATGAGACCAGACTGCATTTGACAGATGAGTCAATCGCCAATGCCTTCAAAACTCAATTCTTCTTCAACAGAGGGAGAGGCAGAGGAAGAGGCAAAGGTCACCAAGTACGAGGGAGTACTACAAGTAACCAACACTCAAGTGGAGGTAACAGACAACAGAACCAGAATCAAAATTTCCAAGGTTATAGACAACAACACCAGAATCACAATTTCCAGCATCAAAGAGGCAGAGGGAGAAGATCAAATGACAAATCAAGCATACAATGTTATTACTGCAAAAAGTATGGGAACTATGAATCTGAATGCAGGAAGAAGCAAGCAGATCAGCTCTCAGGCAGAGCACATGTGTCAAATCATACGGGAGAAACCTCAAGAGGTATGTTTCTCTCATGCCACTAGACTGAAGAACAACCTAAAGATCTCTGGTTGTTGGGCAGTGGATGCAACAATCACATGACAGGTAACAAAGATTTACTTTCATGCATCGATTCTTCAATTTCATCTAATATTACACTTGGAAATGATTCCTTAGTCAAAGTTCAAGGAAAAGGAACTGTACCTATTCTTACTAAACAAAATGTAAATAAAGACATAAACAATGTCTATCATGTTCCAGATCTGAAACATAATCTACTAAGTGTAGGACAACTCATTGAACATAGCTATAAGGTAATTTTTGAGGTAACATCTTGCAGGATATATGATAAAAACCCCAGAAGAAAATTGATTTCTGAAATCTACATGACTCGGAATAGGATGTTTCCCCTGACTCTCAGAACTGCAAATATAATCCAAACATATGCACAAAGTGCATCCACCCCCAATGAAGCTATGGTTTGGCATACAAGATTTGGACATCTACCCTTTCAGAGTCTCAGTCTTCTACAAAATCCCTCCATGATCAAAGGTCTTCCTATCTTCAAAGAGAAAAATTCCCCATGTGAGTCTTGCATACTTGGAAAACATAAGAGAACCAGTTTTCCACAGTCCTCAACTCAAGCCAAACAACATCTCGAACTTGTACACATTGACCTATGTGGACCAATGCAAACAGATTCAATAGGTGGTAGCTTTTACTTTCTAACATTTATTGATGAATTTAGCAGGAAAATCTGGATCTATTTTCTCATACACAAGTCTGACACTTTTGAAAAATTCAAATAATTCAAAGCATAAGATGAAAAATAGAGTGGAAAATATATAAATGTGAGCAGGTTCGATGGAGGAGGAGAATACAACTCCAACGAATTTGCAAATTTCTGCAAATCACAAGGCATTATCATGCGAACTACAGCCAGGTATACTCCACAACAAAATGGAGTGGCTGAAAGAAAAACCAGACAATAATGAACATGGAAAGAAGCCTACTCGAAGAGAAATGTTTGTCAAATATTTTTTGGGCTGAAGAAGTAGCATGCTCAACTTATTTATTGAATATATCTCCAACCACAAGTCTAAAGATGAAAGTCCTTCAAGAAGCATGGAGTGGGACAAAGTTAAATGTTGTGCATCTAAGGACATTCAGATGCATAGCATACACTCACATAACTTCCGAATTAAGGAAGAAACTGGATGATAGAAATGAGAAATGTATCTTTACTAGATACAGTGAAACATATAAAGCATACAGGCTTTACAATTGAATCTCAAAGAAACTAATTCTCAGTCGAGATGTAAAATTTATGGAAAATCAACTTTGGAACGAATCTGAAAATCAACAAATGGATAGTCAAAATCCATTATTGTCCAGTTCTGAAAACACAGAAAATTCAGGACAACCAATACCTCAACCTGCTCTTCCAAGATTGCAGGTACAAGGACGACCTGCAAATTCTTAGGATAACTCAAATTCCAGCAGAGACTCATCCTCTGAACCTCAAAATCAGAGAACTCGAAGTTTGAGAGAAATCCATCAGCAGTTGGATGACTTTGAACAATATAATCTTTTTGCATTAATGTCATGTCAACCTACATCTTTTAAAGAAGCAGTTAAGGAGCCACATTGGGTTCAAGCCATGAACCAAGAGATTGATTCCATTGAGAAGAACAAGACATGGGATCTTGTTTATTTTCCCAGACACAAGAAGAGTATTGGTGTCAAGTAGGTTTACAAAACTAAACTCAATGAAAAATGTCATATTGAAAAACACAAGGCAGGACTTGTTGCCAAAGGATTCTCACAACAACCGGAACTGATTATGGTGAAACTTTTGCTCCAGTAGCAAGATTAGACACTGTAAGGACTCTACTAGCCATAACAGCCCAACACAAATGGCAAGTCTACCAGATGGATGTCAAGTCATCTTTCCTAAATGGTTTCTTAGAAGAAGAAGTTTATGTCGATCAGCCACCTGGATTTGAAGTCCAAGAGCAACCAGCCAAAGTATATTGGTTGAAGAAATCCTTGTATGGATTAAAGAAAGCTCCAAGATCTTGGTACAACAGAATTGACACTTACTTGATTAGAAGTGGTTTTAGCAGAAGCCAAAATGAGCCAACTCTTTACACCAAAACAAATCAGCACGGTAAAATTTTGATTGTATGTTTATATGTTGATGACATGATATATACTCGAAATCTTGAATTAACCAATTTTAAATATGCCATGCAATCTGAGTTTGAGATGACAGATATTGACATAATGAAATATTTTTTGGGAATTGAGGTTGATCAATCAACCAAAGAAATTTTTGTCTGTCATAAAAAGTATGCAGCAGACATCATCAAAAGATTCTACATGGAAGAATGCAATCCAACAGAAACCCCTATACCCCTAGGAACAAAATTGAGCAAGAAAGATGAAGGCCCTACAATGGACCCTACCCTGTACAAAAGTTTAGTAGGCAGTTTGTTGTATCTTACAGCAACTAGGCCCAATATTATGTATGCAACCAACCTTGCTTCCAGATACATGGAATCCCCCAAAGATTCTCACTGGAAGACGACGAAACGAATTCTGAGATATGTTGCAGGAACTCTCAATTTTGGCTTATGGTACACTAAATCTGATGATCATCATCTCTCTGGTTACACAGATAATGATTTTGCAGGCAACCTAGATGACAGGAAAAACACCTTAGGACATGTTTTTCACCTGGGCACGAACCTGATTTCATGGGCATCAAAGAAGCAACCAATTTTATCAATATCTTCTGCAAAGGCAGAGTATGTCGTTGCTACCTCAGCTTCCTGTCAAGCTATGTGGCTGATAAGAATATTGAAAGATATGTCACATACAGGAAAGGATCCAACTCCTATCTTCTGTGACAACACCTCAGCAATTGCTCTATCAAAAAATCATGTGTTTCACAATAAAAATAAACACATTGACACTCGTTTTCACTTCATCCGTGAACTAGTCAATAAAGGTGATATTGCACTTGAATTCTATGGCTCTTGAGATCAGCTCGCAGATATCTTCACAAAGCCACTGGGAAAATCCGTTTTTTTTATTTTCAGAGACAATACTTGGGCATAATCAGTGCTAATGTTTGTAACGATTGAGTTTAAGAGGGAGTGTTAAATATAATGTAACCTCAACAGTCTGACTGTACACTGCCAGTTGTCCTAGCCAGCTGTACTATCATTTCTTGATTTTCTTGAGCCTATTTAGCTCAGCTAGTTTCCCTTTTCTATTGTACTCTTTCACTTGCATTACTAATACACTGAATTCTATTTCTTCTCTGCTCCTTCTCTGTATTCTTTGCTTCACATTTTATCAGTGAATTGATGTACACGCTCAGGTGCTTTAGCAATTACATATTGTTGAATTTAGGAGGGATGGATTGGAGATAATTGTTACCCAAATTGATAAGGGAGATTGTTTGACATTTCACAAGCTTGGAGGTATGGGATTGGTTAAGCTATTAGAAGACAGTGACAGATATGTCAATTGGGTAAGATTTACGAGCTCAACTTGTATCATGCCAGATAAAAAATTAGCCCCCAATATAAGTTGTTGCAGGTTAGATGACGAATATGGTTGATTTCAGACTCGACGAGTTGATCCAAAGGATGATGATGTTGAGCAGTAGTACAAGTCATCCATGATCAATACTTTACCTGTAGCTAATTGTTCACCTATAGTGAATCGTTCATCCATTATCAGTACTTTACCAATAGTGAATCGTTAAAGTATTGCTTTCATGGTACCACATACTAGCATTCGGGCATCATGATAAAAACGTCAGGTTTGAGATATGCATATCTCATTTGTTTAGTTAGTCATGTCTCACCCAACTCACATTTATTGTAATATACTTCACACGCACATACAATATTAGATACATATGGAGCTTCAAACAAAAATTACGATTTTTGCACTCCTAAAAATCATTTTGTTAGATTCCTAAAATTTATTTTGTTAGACGCCTTCTTGAATCTATTTTTCTTATCATCTTAACATGATAAGCTTAGTGAAAAGGAAGCTCTGGATGCCTTTCATGATCTACCTTGCCTCTTCCCATTTTCTTAGTTGGTACTTTTCCTGCTCGTCTAACACGCTATCACTATTTCTATTATCCTACTTGCAACCAACTTTCTATAACATGTTCATCAAGGTAGAAACAAACTATTTGAACCATACCCAAGAACAATGAGAACAAAATTGATAATTTGTATGAATTTTTTGTAAGGACATAATATTCATAATATTGTTTCGTCCTCTTTTTATGAAAACAATGCATTGAGAAAAAGGGACTAAATAACAAACTTTCAGAAACTTGTCTTTTTTAGTAACGATAGCCCGAATACCCTTCACAAGACACAAACAAGTAAGATGTTTTAATTTTTTAAACAATTGAATTCATTGTTTCAATGTCAGCAATCAAACCAGACAGAGACAAGACGTAGTGTCATTTTGAAAATTTAATAAATTACTTCAATAATATAAATCTAAATTATACTTGGTAGATATCATTGGATATTACTCCTCTCAATGTGTTTACGGTGAGACGAAAGTCCTTTGTAAGACATTCAGATAGTTTTTTTTTGCGTGCTTTTTGAACCTATTAGATGAAAGTTTAAAAATTAAATATCGATGAGACTAGCAAGCACCTTTTGTAAATTGTCTAAATCATGTTTTCTTATGCAATCTACAGACAATTTGAAGTCTAAACCATGTTTTCTTGTGCAATCTATAGAAAATTTGAAGTTTTATCCTAATGAGATACTGTGTCATGAAAGGGATGAGTTAAAATGAAATCCAACTTTGCAGGAAAGTTTAACACATTTATTTGTTCTATGAATCATGCTTCAAATGGCCTTGGAAAATGCATGGATAGATGTCAAAAGATGCTATATGGAAGACATGAACTACATTTTTATGTGCAAGAAGAGATAGGAAATGTGTGTCCTTTCTTAATGGTCTCAAACCATGTCAAAAGAAACTAGAGGCATATATTGCACACGAAATAATGTCTCATCTCCAAAAGGCCTATTACTTGCTGTCAAGGAAGTAGATGACAAGGGACGATTAGAAACATAATATCAGTTTTTATTGGATATTTTCCTTTGCAAAATGAATTTGCATTAGGTTTGTATGCCAAAGTGCTATTTCCAGAAAAATATATATGCCCGAGCAAGAAAGCGGTAATGAGCCTTAAGCATAAAGTAGGTTCCTAATATGTTATAAGTTGTAAACAGTATAAAACATACGGTTGACATGCAATTTGATGCATGGATATACTGTTCGATGTATGTGTTGTAATTGTTAATGCGGAAAACACAATTACCAATAAGACAAACAATACAAATGCAAGCAACAAAGACACAGCAATTTACGTGGTTCACCCAAAAGTTGGGCTACGTCCACCAAGCATAGGTATCGGTCATCTTATTATTCAGCCAATGGAGATTACAGACGGATCTCAATCCTCACACTTCTTAGTCACACTCTGAGCCTCTACGGGCATACAATTATATAGAAAAAATCCATATTCTAATTTAGACGGATTGGTTACAACCAACCCGKTTTATAGGATCTAAATTTCTATTCACGGGTGAGTTTGTTGTCACCGTTTTCAACAATCTCCACCTTGAAAACAATTAACCTGATACCTTGCTCCTGCTTCTGTTCATCACCTCTTCTGCAAGCCAAGAGAATCCAAGCACCATTGCAGCTTCTCTAACAGTACTGGTTTTGTGAACATGTCTGC